>JADBJO010028005.1:0-15000 GCA_016801955.1 Conus betulinus
CAAAGCGTAGCATTTAAACACTGGTGAAAGAGGAGCATTTCCAAATTTAGGTGTAGCATATCACAGGCCAAGAATCAAGTCAGACTTCCCTGTGCGCATGCCACATTACACATCATGTTCCACTCATGCATACTCATGCATGCACATGTCATGCACACACACATGCAGCTGGTGCACACACATGAGCCCCCTGCCCAGCAACATCCATACAGCCCACTTATAACATTCACTACACCTCATGACAACTGATCAAAAAACAGTCACCACCATATAGATAGGCATTTCCTCAGGTCTAGACTAGCACGTTGGCCTCATGCTAGGTGCAGACAATCTGCTAAGGATTGCGTACCACGATACCCTCTTCTTTAAGCCCTCTCATCTTAATTTACTTAGTTATTTATCCATTCATCTTCAAATTATAGGCCCAGTGTGGTCTCAAAACCTTTAGCGGATGTTGTGTATCATATAGGGACTAGTCCGCATGCAGCGACCACCTCCTTGATGAAACCTGAAACAAGCAACAAGTCAGGACTCAACAGCACTTCCAAGCCACACTTTCGTTCTTCACACACAACATGATGGTGGACCAAGACGACAGAAACATCACTAGTTCTCTCCGCCACGTTGTTTTTGGCTTGACCTACAGAACTATCAAACGGCCTAGAACGGAGCCCATACAACAAGGCAGCCTAATTACGGTCCGCGTCTTCACTAATTTTTCGTCTACTTTTGTTTTTTACTCCCCTCCTTCTACAGAAACATGGCCATTTTTTACAAAAATCAATCCTGCCGTCTAACGATCTATGTTATCTCAGTTTGTTTAAAAAACTGCCATTAAGGAAGCATGCATGCCCTTTTCCTTTTTAATCATTGAAGTTTTATTTTTGTATTTTTCAATTTTTTTGATTTGTTGTTTGGTTCTCGGCACAGCATTGTTTGCTCAAGTGCTAGCATCATGGCACTGTCAAAAATCATCGCATGCAACGCCATAAACATTCACAGCCAATTCCACAACAAAACCGGTAAGATTTGACACTCATATCTGGACTTGCACAGTAAACTAAAATTATACCAAGATTACACTATAATCAAAACCATTACGACCAGTTTTCAACAGTTAAAACTGTTAAGTTCATAACTAGATCCCATAAGCTGAACACTGAGCCGAGAACCATATATAACCGTAACCAGTTCTACTGTAAACTAGCAACACTACAATTTGATTCCCAGCTGACTTGAAGACATTTATGACCCAGATTCCACTGCAAATTTGAAAGCTTAACTGCATTCCATTTGTAATTTGACAACACTGCGATGAGACGATGGCCCAAACTTATAAAAATTGGATATTAACCGAGTACTAAGTGAGGAGTGTGATTTTTTTCTTACCTTTAGGTCAAACATGACAAACAATGTAGAAATATGAACAAAAATAAACTATATAGAAATATTAACAGTTGAACTTCTTTCATTGTGTATGCATGCAAAATGTCAAATACTGGTGTTTGGCAGATCCTGTAAACATGTCAGCTTTTGATGGGTTACAGAACCAACAAAGAGCTAACACACATCTGAGCACAAACTGGAGAGGAGATGGAGTCCCTGTTCCATATCGCAGTGTTGAAATGCTGTGATGAATACTAAAACAGTGGAGTCATATGTTAACATATCCAGTGGGTTTGAAATGCTGTGATGAAATCTAAAACAGTGGAGTCTGTTCCATATCCAGTTGTTGAAATGCTGTGATGAATATCCTAAAACAGTGGAGTCTGTTTCCATATCCAGTGTTGAAAGCGGTGCTGTGATGAATACTAAAACAGCAACACAGCTGTCCATGTTGTCAGCTTCAGTACTCCTATTTGAATAACTGATCAAATGACCAGACACACAGAGCTGCTCCCTCCTCGCTCCATCCCCAACACTCCTCCACCCCCCCACCCTCCTCATCCACCACTCAGCAACATCTGTGGCAGCTGCTTGCTAAATTTCAGTAAACTTTCTGAACGATCTAGTACAGTGCATAGAAGGTCATGCCCACACATAAACGAGCGCAGAAAAACTGTCCAGGAAAACTTCACACCAAGCCTGGAACAGCTAATCATGTAAGCTGAGTACAAAAGTCATTTCGAGCACTCCACTCTGCACACCTGACTTGACACCTTTCAGAAGGTTCCTCTACCTAGGCCCTGCTTTCTTTGTTTTGACATGCTCCTGGCCATTGTAAACGACCCTGAAGCTTGTTTTCTGCCTCAATGACTGCCAGACAAAAGTATCGCACAACATTGATTTGAACAAGCTGTACTACTTGTTTTTCTGATTCAGCAAAAACGGGCCTTTCCTGATACAGCACCATGAACTGCTTTGCTGGCGGAATATTCTGACAAGTGCAGTGAAAATGATTCTCGTGATTCCATTTTGATGGTTGGGGGGGAGAGGAGAGGGTGGCGAGAGGATGAGGGGCGGGAGGGTAGGGTGTTGGGGGGGGGTGGGGGGAGGGAGGGGGCAGGGGGGGGACAGTGAACAAAAAGGGGGGGGGGCAGGGACGGGGGGGGGGGGAGGGGGGGTGGGGGGGGGGGGGGGGGGGGGGGGGGTGGGGGGGGGGGGGGGGGTGGGGGGGGGGGGGGGGGGGGGGGGGGGGGGGGGGGGTGGGGGGTGGGGGGGGGGGCAGGGGGTGGGGGTGTGACAAGGGGGGTTGACAAATATTGGTTGGCAGCACACAACACAACTTCACACTGTAAACTAGACTATCAGCAGAAACTTGAGCCACTGAAAACAATTTCTGTACACTGACAAATCACAGTATACTGACCAGTGTGAAAACTGCAGTGCCACACAGAAAGTCAAGCACTCACCTGCACAGAATCCCCCAGGTCCTGGTCGTGGATGTACCTCTCCAGCTCCTCCTCCTCCACCCCCCGTTGCGCCGCAGCTTGCACAGGACGTATGCCATCCTTGGTCTTGCGGACACTCCAGGAACACACCTGACCGTTGGTGGTGGTGATGATTTTCCCTCTCGGGGTATTTCGTGGGTGTCATGCCGCAGCTGCTCCAACGTCCAAAGCCCGGCCCCCAGGGTGGAGTCTGGAAGCTACAGGGGTAAAAGGATGCATGGTTCCATAGGAACGCTGTTTTCTTCTTACCACCGGGAGTGGCGATGATGAATGGGGTATTTATGTTTAAATTTCATTTTCATATTAAGCTGTTTCCTATAGAAATGTCACGACCACCCACCCACATACACGGCACTCCACGCCATGCACAGCACACACACACACACGCACGCATGCAGCACCGCCGCACGCACACACACACACACACACACACCACACCCACACACTTACACACACACCCACACATACATAACCAGCTCAAAGGCACATACCTTCAATCAATCAACAACTCTTGAACTCCAACTCATCTCCAGTACCAATGTTCATATCCCCTCTGCCATGTCACACTCTGTAAATACACACACTGGCTCCCTAGAGGCCTTACAAAGCGCTACACATTTGCGCACTAACCAACCCTGAACACTACCATCTCTCCCAGTGCAAGCTGTCGTCCCCCTGTTCTCACTCCACCCCTTCCACCCCCAAATACCGCCTACTTTTCCCTCGATTATAGCACACCCTCCCTCATATGACCTCGACCCCACTACTTCCCTCAACGATTAACCACCTGGGCCCCCCCATGAGAGCATCTAGTACAAACTTACTAACTTATAATTCAAATTACACACAAGCAGGGACATAGACAACACACAACTACAGAACACGGAACTACACCACACATCACACACACAACACACACGATTCGGACACACACAAGGAAAGGTAACAACCACATACAATATACACCAAGTCTTATCATATTGTATGATTTATAGCCTAGATTACCCCCTCAGTCTACCCACATAAAAAGACTAAAACAGTATTAAAGAAATAACATGTAAAGACCCCTACAAGCATCAAATCATTTTATTCCTAACAATAGATGAAGATGAATAGCACAGGCCTGAAAAAAAAAAGACCTCGCATCACCAAACCTATGTTTCAGATTTGAATAACATGGAATATATACATACGTTTTTTTCTCCTCACTCAACTGGCAAACATTTGATATATCCTGGAAATAGAAGAGCTGAACTGACATCAAAAAAGAAACAATTTTCCATCACATCCAAGCATGTTTACCCCCCCCCAGTTAGTCACATGGAAAATATTGATGTAATGTTGGCACAAGAAAATGCCATACAAATACCCAGTCACACACACAATGACACACGAAGCAGACACTCACAACAGCTACACATCACACAATATACACAACTACACAGCCATCACAACAAATACACACACACACACACACACAAATCACAAACAGACACCACACGTCACACGCGCAAATACACACACCACACACACAGCGCACCCCACATCCACACTAGCGTGCACGTCCAACTACTCCCTATGCAGGGAACAGTCGCCGTCTGCACCCCTGCCTGAGGGGACGCGAGTGCTACTGGAACAGTTCCCACCCTCCCCAGTCAAGAGCTGGGAGTAAAAGCTGAAGTAGTAAGCGTGCCAGTGCCTCTCGTCAGCCCTGAACACCACAGGTGTCTGTCTGGTGTCTGCCGGCGTGAATGCTGCAAGGCTAAGTATCTTCACTTTGTGACCCTGGTTCCCGTCGCTCTCCGTCCCCGCTGGCCGGCATAAGTGGTGAATCTTTGTAGTGAGAATTTTTTGGTGGGTTTGCTTGGTGAGCGCCCAGCTTGTTCAGAGCTCGAAACGACCTGGTCCATGCAGTGCCATAATAGATTGCATTGTTTATAATTCGGATCTTTTTTTTTCCTTTTAACAATGTTTTTTGTCCAATTAGCAAACCTGTCATTGTTTTTTTTTTTGAGGAGCAAGAGCTTACATTGGCCTTTTGGTTGTTGTTGTTGTTTAAAAAGGGAGACATGGGAAAAAGTGATCGAGGTAGCATGGTGGTTCCCCCTCAAACTGCGCTGCAAGCACGAAAAAAGTGTCGGTTCAAAGACCCTGTCGATACAGTATAAATGTATGGCATAGCTGATGAACCAGTAATATAAACATAAAGTGGCACACATACCATCTTGCCCACTAATAGAACTGATGTTTAACACAATATACAGGGCAACCATGTCCAACTGTATTGGCTACTCCCTGTAGGTAACTAGACCGTCGGTCGAGAGAGCTCAAATGACAGGACAGGCAACCCCTGGCACCACATTTGTCAATATGCCAATGTCTTTCGATGTCAATGTTAGGTAACCAACTGTTCCTTGCGAAAGATCCATAACTATTATGCCAGGCTCGTGCCTCCCTACCATTTCTGGGTGGCTGATGAAACGCCATTCTTGTGTCGACACAACGTACGATGGGCGTCTCTGGAAGAAGTATGAGACGTACCAGGCGGCATAGCCCTCGCACAGTCCTGCAGGGTGAGGGGCCTTTTGCATCAACTGGTCCACTCGCCTGGCCCTAGCGACTCAGTGGCTGTGTAGATCAGGGTCCTCCGGGGTCGGTTGCAGGAAAAAGAGGGCGTCCTATTCATACCCCTGTTGAAAGAACAAGAATGAGAAGATGGCTTGCAAGTACTATGTGTGAACGAATGGAGGCAGGTAGGGTGTAGAGGAACATAACGTCATGGCTAGCCAAACCAAATCAAATGTTTTAAATGTTTTCAAATGCACTGCTCCTTAAAAACATGGGTCGACTACTCATACGTCATTCCACAGGATAAGAAAAACAAGGACAATACAAACATTATACGTTTATGCTAAGGGGAGATTTCTTTCATACACAGAATGATATACTAACCTTATTCTGTTATGCTAATCACTTCTTCTGTTACTTCACACAACACACAATGCTATCATGTGTCAAACATTCATCTCCTTTTCCATTGGTACAGGTAACCTTATGTGTTACCTACCCTTCAATAGCTCCCGCCACCCCCCCAAGCTCGGGCCGTAGAGCACTAACCCACGATCCAAGCCTTACGTTCCATGTGCTTAGTTGTGCCATGCTAACATTTACACTCTACACATGGCAGCCACTAAACTCTTTTTCCCAAGGTAAATCAACTGCAAGGAACACAAATCATTATGGGCCGCCCCACCAAACCACTACAGGCTCATAAAACCCATACAACCTGTCATCAGGCAACTACCGGCGTAGCGGGCGGACGATCTCCACACACAAAACCGGCGACGGAGGGTAACACTCGCACTACACCATGAACCAGGGGATTCACTGAACAACCTACTCACACACGTACTTTCACTTAGTTATACCGCACCACACACACACAGCATCTTCATCCATGTTTCGGTACAAGTTCCCACAGCTAAAGCTACAAAAACACAAAACAATACTGTTGCACACTAGCAAGATGTTAATCAGCGTTTGCTGAGACAAGTTCTATTTACCCACCTTACTCATATTCACCTGTTAACTCTTCTCATCCTACAACCCAATTTTTCCGGTTTTGCAGAAATCCTTATACCCTTCCTTCCTGGCTAGGCGCCCGAAAACCGGGCTAGCATCAAATCCCTCCTTTCCTATCCTGCAGCCTGGAAATCGGTTTCTCGTGGTGTAAGTTGTTTTTTTATCAGAACTTCCGCGCGAGTCGCGTACCACTGTACACGTCATGACTGGGTCCGCTCAGCGCGGCAGTGTTTATTATAATGGAATGGATGTCCAGACAGGCTCCCTATCCGTGTGGGAAAGTGGTCGCCGCTGTATTCTGGCCAGTTTTTGCATTCTGCATACATGGCAGTTCTCACTTTACACTTTTTTTTTTTCTTCAATATCTTCTCTAAATGAAGGGAATGAGCTCAGTGAGTTATTACATGAATCCTTAGGAACAAGAGGAAGTAATGGTTGCATAGAAAAGTAGGCATGAAAGAGTGTTAACTCACTTCAACTGATCAAGTCAGGCGCCACAGCACGGGCCTTACAAGCGCAGCCAGTTTATTTTGCCGGGTCTTGCATCTGCTATGTCTCTTCCATATGCCCCGCTCTTTCCAACGTTTTCATTCTTTTGCTTATTTATTCGCTCAGCTCACGAATTAAGTGGATAAATTGCTTGCCCATGGCCCTCATGGCTTTAGAAGATGTGGCATAGCATGCAGACACCCCTTTGGTGGAAATGAACGAAACGAAACTGGACAAGCCAGTGAAATGTACTAACAATGCCCAGTCAATGGGTAGAAATATTTCCACAACATTTGAAGTTTTGCTGGGGAATCTGTGTGTGTGTGTGTGTGTTGTGTTGTGTGTGTGTGTGTGTGTGTGTGTTTGTGTGTGTGTTGTGTGTGCATGGGCGCGCACGTAGTGTGGCTTGTGTTGTGTGTGTGCTTATGTGTGTAGTGAAAGTTGTGTGTGTGTGTGGTGGTGTGTGTGTGTGTGTGTGTGTCGGGTGTGTGTGTGTGTGTTGTGTGTGTGTGTGTGTGTGTGTAAACAGGATAAACAGTGAGAGCGATCAGGTACATCCACGTCCATCAATAAAATGGGCATTTGAAAAATGGGTGAAATTGCTGGTGATAACCCTCAACTTTTTTTACATGTTGAATGGTGTTTCAAGAAGGCAGTATTGCGGTGCTGCATTTCAAAATCTCAGCTCACCTCAGTTTTGCACAACATTCATCCAAATTCACACACCACACACATTTTACACTACGCAATCGCCCCTTTCTGTTCAACAGAAGAAACGCCACTTCCCCTATCATCCCAACTGCTGTTTGCCTTTTACGAACTGTGATGCCCTGACCACCTCACTGTTTGCCTCACTTACATAAACTCATACTGACTTGGGGGTGGATACATACCTCCTAGTATGGCTCAGAGAGCCACCCACGAAGTGCCACCTATTCATAGTTACGACATTTCGTTCGCCCATTTTGACATAAACCCCACTTGTTGCCATTTTAAAGGCGTGTGTGTGTGTGTGTGGTGTGTGTGTGTGTGTGTGTGTGTGTGTGTGTGAAATTTGTGTATGTGTGGTCGTGTGTGTGTGTGTTGTGTGTTGTGTGTGTGTTGTGTGTTGTGTGTGTTGTAAGTATAGCTTTGTGTGTGTGTGTGTGTGGCATGTGTGTGTGCGATTCTTGTAAGGTTGTGATGTGTGTGTGGTGTGTGGGTGTGGTTATGTGGTGTGTGTGTTGTGTGGTGCTTGTGTATGGAAGTATGTGTGGCGCAGAATCTCATCACTATGTGCGGCACACATGCATGTGTGCATGCATGTGTGGGCGGACAGACGTGCTATGTGGGAACCTGTTTATTAGACTATGCTTGGTGTGCCTGTATATATCTTTATGTCCCTGTCCAAAAAAACACCCCCCCTCTCTCTCTCTCTCTCTCTGCGTTTCTCTCCTCTCTTTCTCTTCTCTTGGACCCGGTATAGAGGGTGACTCCGTACGGCCGGAATGGTGCACTTAAATGAATAACAATATCAAGATAGCGAAAGTACACAGTGCTTCTGTGACACATCTACAGTGCATACGCTAGTTATTGGGAGGGTCATGCACAGTAAATCCATGCTGTCCAAAGACATAGTGGCTCAACCATGATGTACAGAGCCATTGCCCCCGCCTGGATATAAGCTAAGCCCACGCAGTTACATGACTTACTGCCTTGGCAGGCGGAACCATTCCAGACCCTCGCCATTTCTGGGTTGTGTATGTATGTGTGTATGCCACTGCACACATATTTATGCATCGCCATGCGCGCATGTGAGTGGCTATGAGTTGTATATGTTTATTGTACTTGCCGCAAATGCCACACATGAGGTGTGCAGGTGTGCCTGGGGTGATGACAAGAGGGAGAATGGGGTGAGTGTACTGCAGATTATTAGTTAAAGGAAAAGCAAGTGCATGCCTCTATAATAGTTTGTGTGTGTGTGTGTGTGTGTGTGTGTGTGTGTGTTTGTGTTGTGTGTGTGTGTGTGTGTGGTGTGTGTTGCGGGCTACCACACACAAACATTTGGCCTGCTTGTGTTAAGAAAAGCACACATCTTTCCCTAGCTAATCATTACCAAAAAAAAAATAATAAAAAATTAAAAATTCCTCCTGAACTCTTTAATCCCTACAATCCTGTTTTCCAGTTTGCAGAGATCCTAACCCTTCCTACCTGCATCCCAGAAATCTGGGCAACACAAACTTCCCTCCTTTCCTTCCTGCAGCCTGGAAATCGTTTCTCGTGGTAAGCGCTTTGAACTTCTCGGCGCGGTTTCATCATTGGTACACGTCATGACCAGGCTGGCTTCTGTGGCAGTGTTTATGAATGGAATAGATGCCAGACAGCCCCTACAGTACGGGAAAGTGGGCGCACGCTCTGTTCTGGCCGTTTTGCCACTGACATACGTTGGCAGTTCCAACAACTTTACAACCTCTTTTCTTTTTCTCTAAATCCAGGAATGAAAGGAAACACTTGTGTTATAAAGAATCTAGAACACAGAAACATAGGTTCATAGAAAATAGTAGGATGAAAGAGTTAAGCCATCCCAGCCTCCGCAACACACTGACCAGATTTTCAGCGACATTCTTCTCCGAGACCCCGGTAGCGCGTGGCCCAGTGGGAGTCGATCAGGTAGTACTGCAGCTCCCCCGTCCACCAGCACCGCGTTCCAGCTGTGGTTGTAGTTGCTGTCCTTGAACCTGGTTTCCCGGGCGATAGTCGAGGCCTTTGGCGAACCGGTCAGAATTGGTCGAGCTCAATCCTGCGAAGCTGAACAAACAAAAAAAAAAAAAGATCTGAGACGTGCTGTGAAAAAACTGAGTGTGATACAGGGCAAGAGCAAGAGAGAGAAATGGATTAGGAATTGGAATAGGGTTGAAAAGCACTGGGAATGTGGTTGAAGGTGTTGTGGGGTATGTGTGGGTCTGACAGAAGGAAGAGACACAAGAGGCCATACAGACAGCAAAAGGTATTTCATGATTACCTGTTCTCTTTAATGCATCAACATCACAGAAAAAAGAATTGATTTATATTTCAACAGATTATGGCAAAAAAAAAGACATCAGTTTGCATTTACGTCTCATGTGCAGAAACATGCTGCTGTGTAAACACACACACACACACAACACACACACACACACACACACACACACACACACACATCACACACACACAACACACCACACACACAGGCACACACACAAACACACCACACACATTCACACACACCACACACACACACAAAGTACACACACACACAATACACTGATACACAGAGACACACACATTACCAAATCTAAGACTCACAAAAGGGAACAAAACTGACAAACTTTTTACAAAACTAAGGACCCAATGAGACTAAATGTATAAGTACAAACTGTGTATACACCAAAGACTACTTAAGAAGTCCAAACTAAACAAAGAAAAAAACCCACTTGGTGTAGGTATAATCTTGCATATATTTTGGAGCATGGGGTTTCCATATTGGAAACCAGAATTCACCAATGATAATGTTGCTATTGATAGGGTCCAGTTTCTTCACTATCTCCAAATGTTTAAGTTCCTGTAGTTAGTCTCTGAATCAGTTCAGAAAATGGAATTCATTTGCAACATCCAAAACAGAATGCCCCCCCCAATCAACCCCCCCCACCCTCCCCCAATTTCATGAGTGGACAGTATCAAATTTAAAAAAAAACGTTTTTATGACCCAAAATCAACCTTTATCATACTTTTTTTTTGCCTTACAAAATGGTATGTCAAACTCTACCAATTTTTTCCAAACCTTCAAACAACTGTAAGAACCCTGCACACACACACTGACACACACACACCACACACACACACACACACACGCACCACACACACACACACACACACACACAACACCACACGCACACGCACGCCACACACACACACACACAACAAACACACACACACACACAACCCACACACACACACACGCACACAAACACACACGCACACCACACCACACACACACACACACTGTGTACAAATACATACCGGCACAGAACCTCAAAGGTACGAGCATAGGTCCCCCTGTTTGTTTTAAAACGACAGTAGAGAACTTCCTCGGGACTGCCTGGTTCGGGCACACATCCTTGAAGGTCATGCCATGCATGTTCTTCGAGGTCATCCAACGGAAAAATGACCCTGAACACAAAAACAACAATTACCAGAAAACGCAACGACTGACCAACGCTGGTAAAACAGTGTTTTGAACAGTCTAAATACACGCAAAACAGGCCACAGTAGCAATCATACCAGCGGCATGTTGAGGCCAATGATGCTCAGCTCAGCTCTGCGAATGTTTAACATGTGATGCATAGAGGTCAGATTTTGATCAAGGCAATGATAGGGCTATGCACCGTGGTTCATCAGAAAAAATTCTGGGGAAAGAAGAATGAATTCAGGAGTTTCTTATGGCAGGCAAGCAGCGACTCAGTCTTTCGCTGCAGCGTACACAGGGTATGTCTTTAAATCAACACAATACGTTTTTGGATTTAAGACAGAATCATCAGTGTCAGCGACTGAAAGCTGACCTGATACTGATTAAACTGGGTGTCATCAGTGAAACTCTCGTCCAACATATAGTAAAGGCTAAAGACAGAGTGGCACAACACAGAACAAAAAGAACAGACCCCAAGAACACATCCCTCTAGGATAGGAAGAACTTGATAGATACATCAGAGTAGCTACCAAAATGCAAACAGTTTTTGTTCAGTTTGTCATAAAGACTTAAACCATGACAGCACTAGATCACCAATGCCTAAAAAACATGTTGAAGCTTCAGAACTGAATGGTCAACTGTTAAATCTAAAAGGCTGCAAAAGACTCCACAAAGCAAGGACGAAAACTCTGTCTGTCTTGCGCAACATAATAAAGATCAGTGATTTAACTGTGAATAATAATTACATAATCTGATTAAGATCAATTGTTGAAAAAGCACCTAAGTGTACTGATCAATAAAAACTTTGACAATGATCAATAAATACTTTAATAACCATCGATGATGTTGTAAGATTTCAGCATACTGATAGACAACTTCAATTTGATGTCGTTACAAAGTAACTTACCAATCCTATTTGATTTGCAGCAATATTTCTCGATGTGTGATGCAGTTGCAAAGACTTTTCTTATGTAAAACACAAAACCCAAGAGAAAGTTCATTCCCAGAACAAACACATGAAAAGTGATCAACAAATGCACTGATCCAGAAAATCATAAACCTCACATGTCAAAAGAGTACATTGATAACACGATAATAGCAGAAAAAAAAAAAAAAAAACATGAACCAATCAATAACGAAACAGAAAATAAGAGGGGAAAATAACCGTATGCTGATCAATTCTACGACAAGAAATCAAGAACAGGCCCGCTACCTGACTTTCTCCAGTTCTGTGCGGAAGTCGGCACTGTAAACCAGATGCCAGATGAGATCAATGAAGTTATCATGCTCCATCTGTGACACCTGTCAACCCCCACACAAGACTGAGCTCAGCCATTGGTTAGACATTAGTTTAGGTTAAAATTTAGCTTTCTCCGTTCCTGTCCCTCATTTCTCACCTCACAGTCATACACAGTCAAACGAGGTTTCTCTCTCTGTCTCTCTCCTCTCTCTGTCTGTCTGTCTCTCTCTCTCTGTCTCTCTGTCTGTCTGTCTGTCTGTCCTGTCTGTCTCTCTCTCTCTCTATATATGTGTATAATATATATATATATATATATATATATATATATATGTCCCTTATTTGCCTATTTTCACAAATCATATCAGATAAATGTTTAAATCATAGTTTGCACAAAATCCCCTTTTTTTTGCTTTGTTTCGTTTTCGTTTCCTACACATGCAGCAGGTGGGAAGGCTAAAAGGAGGTGTGACAGATGAAGCGAAAGCACTTATTTAATTGCATCAGATGTTTAACTTTCTCCTCCTCTGCAGATTTTTCAGTAGTTCACCCAGTAATTTGAAGACAGCACAATCACATGCACCTGTGTAGCATGGCCCCAAACATCCTGAAAGTGGCAGACAGTACTCAATCAACAGACAGTACAATCACGTCTGCCTGTAGCAGCACAGCTGTCGACCTTCTAAAACTACCTGACAGTACACTCATACCTACCTGTATAAGCATGATCATCCACCACTCTGGAACTCCACCACACTGCGATACAGGTCTTCTTATGGAAGCGTGAGCGTGCTGGCGGCACGTTCACCTGTTGTTTCTCGGCATCGTTGGGCTGAAACCCCGCGGGCGCCTTCACCACCATCTTTACAGTCCGGTCAGCTTCTTTCCTCTCTGCAATCACATCAGCGTCATTTGTGTGGGGTCAGTCTTCCATGTGAGGCACAACTGGAGGGAACTGACTCGCAGCGTTTTGAGCAAGAAGTCGACGTGATGGAAAGATGTTATTTTTCAGGGCAGCTGTTTATCAGCAACATTACAAACTCCAGAAGAAACAACAGTCCCTTTCATACCGTATGGGTGTCTATGTGTGAGCACGTCAGATTCCATAATTATTAAAATGTATATCACAATCTCTGTGTATAACACTAGTACTTACATTTTACTACTGACTCAATGGCAGATTTTGCTAACCAGTGGGTGAAGTGACTCAGTTATAGGAAAGTGTCCAGTGCATGACACTGTGGACTGTTAGGAATCCCTGACCAAGGGGACCAATGCCTCTGCTTCAAACCTCAAAGTGTCCGTCCAGATTACCTGGCCCCTTGCCTCTAGTCCAGTCCTGCAAGCACAGGCAGAGTGTGGGTGTGTGGGGGGGGGCCGGGGGGGGTCAGGATGTTGTTGACATGGATTACAGAGTAGTGTCAGACTCATTTGCCAAATGACTTTCTTCAGGTGTAGTCCAGAGCGTTGGAGAAGAGGGGAAAAACAGGTCTGAGGGACACTGGTGTGTGTGGCTGGACAACCTGTCCGCCTGGTCTTGCATGGCCAAAGCAGTCTGGACCTTTGCTATACTCTTATTCCTCACCACAGAGTGTGCCTGCCTTAGCCCCTTCACTACCCAAGCTATGTGTACACTATATGCTGAGGTAATAATGAATGGGGGGCGAACAGGGTTGAAAGGGAGTCAGGACACTGGTGTTTGGCTGGAACAAACTGGCTCGCTATTTGACTTAGCTCTCTGTGATCATGAAACAAAAAAGGGGGGGGGGGGGGGGGGGCCTTAAGCACCTTCACTACCTACGCTGTGTGTCGACACTATATGCGAAGGACTACTGGCTTTTGAATATTTCATCATGAAAACTCATAACTACCAAAATTATTTCAATGAAACCATGCAAAAATTGTCAATGAAAACCATGCAAAACCATTGTCATGTCAACCAAACCACACAAAATTGTAAGTTCTGGATCTAAACTTCAAGTCAGATACAATGAAATATATGGTAGTCACTTTGCATCAAAAAAAAATCGTTTTGTGAATCGTAACATTAAAAAAGATTTTTTTTTCTTCTTCTCAAAATGTAGCATTTGCAAACAAAAAACAGACCAGGTCTAAAACAAAAAAGGCACCAGTTTCTAATGTAAAAATGCACTTGTACCAAGTTAAACTGTTGAATGAAGAAGTCAGTTGTTGTCACCAAGGTGTCATTCAGAGAATGGCAAGGCAATGAAAGGGTTAATGGATCGACTGCAAATTGTCACATAAACAATCTCACTGACTTGGTAAACTTCAAAGTCAAACTGAAGGACAAAAAGGATGAAGAAAAACGGAAGAACGTGTACTCTTGCAATGTTAATAAATATCAAAAAAAAATAACATAAACAAACATACCAAAAAACAAAGTAAGTACAATTTCTTACTTCCACCATTTCATCTGTGTCTCTATTTTTTTTAATTTTTTATATTTACTGAATCTTTAGTCAATTAATGCTCTACACTTCCAAATACAATTTGTCAGTATGTGGGTTTTTTGCACATACTTGCCATAATGTGTAAATAGCCAATTACAGATTTGTTTGTTTGCATGCATTAAAAGT
>JADBJO010028005.1:17500-20621 GCA_016801955.1 Conus betulinus
AAAAAGAAAAAAAATATTGCATGCATGGTGAACCCCATTCAACCTTTCAGCAGAATTCAGATGAATAGGTCAGCATGTGCTAGTGGTATGGTGACATGTTTAAGAAAAGAATGTGGTTACCCCAACTCCTACTACCAGTTCGCTCCCCTGGTTTCTTGAACCGTCTATATTCAATTCCACCACGCCCTAAGAATTTTTCCACCGTAACCATTTCAGCGATCCACAAGAAATTTTGGTGGGCAGATTCAGCATATGTTTTTTCACACATTAAAAATCTGAAGACATTTGCTTACATTCTTATATGTAATCGATATGCAAAGCAAAAAAATATGCTGTTTGTCTCTCTGCTTGTATGTCTTGTCTGTCTGTGTGAAATATGTTGATCTTGGTACAACCCACAGTTTTCGTTTGATTTCCAGATCTTGCATAGTGACCCACAAGCATTACTGGCAGATCAAGTGTGAATCAACTCCGTGCTAAGAAGTCACATAAGTCACACTTTCACCGCAATCCATATGACAATGTGATGCAATATCAAGATTGGAAAGGAGTCAAACACATGCCTTGCCTGTTGACATTCGTATAGATTAAAAACACTCTGCTTACTTTCAGCCGAAAACGCTCAGCAGGGAGAGCATTACAACTGAATATTATAAGGTCCCTGGTTCAATCCCAGGTTCAAAACACTTTTCCTTTTTGTTTTTTTTCTTCATGGGATTCAAATGGGTCTGAGAGGTGGGGTGAGGCATGTAAAGAAGAAAGTGGGGTTTGGGGGGTACAAGAGAGGTAAGGGGGATGGGGAAGAAGAGTCCTATCCTCCTGGTGTGGGGGAAGGGGGGGGTTATTAGGGAAAGGGGGGAAGAGGTGAGAGTATGGGAAGGATAAATGGGGATGGGGGGGGGGGGGGGGAAAAAAGAGAGGGAAGACCAGGGGAAATGGGGGATGGAGATGAGGAAAAAGGGAAGGAAGGACAGGGGAAGGGGACAAGGGGGAAGGGGGTTACAGGGGGAAATGATAAAAAGGATGGAAAGGAGGGGGAGACAACTAGTATGATATATCTTCATGTATGACCTCCATTTCATTGTCGGTAAACTCACAGCGCCAGTCTTTAAAAAAAGAACCCCAAAAAGCCAAAATATCCCAAAAAATGTAAGAATGAGTGGCAGGAATCCAAATGTCTGCAAACACAAAAAAATATCTCACCAACGGCCAACCCTTAGAGAATGGAAGAACACCCTCCCCACAGAGACTCCCCCCAGGTCAAAACTCTTTTTTCTTGGCCCATTTTTCTCTCCTGTCCACACTGGCTTTGCTTCCCTGTAAAGACTCCCCCCACCCACCCCCACAACCCCAAGAAAAAAAAAAAACACCTTCCAAGTAAAGATTCCTTTCTTTTAAAGATTTCCTGTGTGAAAACTTTTATCTCTGGACCAAATTTTCTCTTTGCTCCTCTAGCCTTCCTTCCCCCCCTATGACCCCCCCTCCCCCCCCCTCCTCCCCCCCCTCCTGAACCCTCCCCCAGATCACCCCCACCCCCTCCTGAAGATGGTTTTTAAGGGTTTCTGAAGGCTACTGTGCACAGGTTCCACTGTATTTTTCTCATTCTCTCCCCGGTGGGAGTCCTTCATTGTGTGTGACACACCTCTCCAGGTGTGACCACCAAGCCAGTTGACTGATAGTTTTGGTACTGTCCTGAACAACTTCACTGTCACGGCAGATTTGTCTGCAGAAAATCCAGCTTGTCACAAAGGAAGGGTGTTACTTATGCAGAGTGCCATTTATATGTTTTATTACTTTGTCTACAGATGACTTTCTTTGTCTCTAACCAGGGCTCCTCATTCGGAGCATTTTGCACAATCATACATGCCATGAAATTGCCAAGTCCCTGTCAAAATTTTCAGCCTGGGGATAGAAACAGGCAGCCAAATGTTTGCTGCCTGCAAGTACTGCTTGCACGTTACATCAATGCCATGCATGTCCATTTTGACTGACTGATGCGAGAGCCTCAAACTCGGCCACAATGAGCAACGTTCCCTTTGAAATGCGCCCTTCTCTGCATATACAGCCAACTACAGTTTGCCATGTGTTCTCCTTTACAGGTTTCATGCTACTGAACAAATTATTTCATAAGAATTCACTCTTACATGCACACACTCCTACACACACACACCACAACACAACAAAAAACAGACAACACACAACACACACCACACACACACCACACACACACACCAAACAACACACACACACACAACTTCTATTCTCTCTCTCGCCATTCTCTCTGGTCTGAGGTCTAAACACACACACCCACACCACACCACACCACCCAACACATACACACCCACCACACAACCCACACACACACACCACACACTACAAAACAGAACATGTGAATGCCACTTACATGGGTGACTGGACTGCTTTTTTGTCATCCTACAAACACACACACACACACACACACACACAGATACAGACAGACAAGCACACACACACACACATACACAAACACCACACCCCCCCCCCCCCACCATGGTGCCCCCCCACGTCCGTACTTTCCATCTCCTGACCGCTCCCCGCTTCACATACGGCCCTTACCCGCCCCCCTACTACCCTCCCCCCCCCCGTCTAGGATTTAACCCCCCACCCTACCCCCCCCCCACCCCCTTTTGCGCCTTCTTTCCCCCCCCCCCCCCTCTCTGCTTCATTATTTTGCGTGCCCTCTGGCGAACCCCCACGCCGGCCCGCTGTTCTGCCCAATCCTAGCGCAGCCCAAGTTAATCTACCCGGCCGACCCGCTTCACCCATGCCTCCTCCCGGTCCCTCCCTGCTCCTTTCCCGCCTTCAGCCTCCATGTCTTGGCGGCAGGGACCCCCGGACCCCTATTCGTCAGTTTCCTTTCGTGAGTGCCCTCACTCCTGGCAGGTGTTGTGCCCGGGCAGCCCGAGCGACCAGCGGAAGCGGGAGGCGCGGCCGACCCCCCGCGCGCGCGCAGAGCGAGAGCGCGAGCGACGCGAGCGCGGCGCCGCGCGCCGGCGAGAGCCCCGCTCACCATCCCGCGAGAGAAGGCGCGGAGCGCGCGCGCGAGCGCGGAGCTGTTCTCTCGCACTGTGCACTCAACTTC
>JADBJO010028006.1:0-5000 GCA_016801955.1 Conus betulinus
ACACGCATTCAACCAGCCTGACAATAGAACCAGCTCAGTGCCCCACGGCAATACCATCTGAACGAGTCCAAGACTCCTGCTCTTCAATTACTGTTTACAAAGCGACCTCAGCTGACTGAGTATGTAGCGCCCACTCGATGCACCGAGGTCCTAGTGGTTACGTCCCTCCCCCCTCTCATTATCGGGAAGGTCTGGACCCCTGCTACCTTAGGTGTCTACTGTCACCTGACCACTTTGTCCTCCTTGACACAGTTCGACCATGTGCGGTGGGTAAGGCACACTGGTTAATGGGTCTATTACCTATTTGTATACTACGAACAATGTCCCTTTGCCTCTAAGCGTTTAATGCCTTTGTGAGAAGTTTCATGCCCTTGACAGGGAGCCATTTCGGTTTATCACCCAGCTATATGTAAGTAACTTAATTGTCAAGTTGACAACAGTAAACGAAGAGAGACTTATCTATCTGGTGTCCATGTGGTGTGAAGAATGGTCGCCAGAAGGAAATGACAGAGGGGATTATGGGAGAGGAAAAGGAGGGGGGGGGGGGGGGGGGGTTGCGTGGAGGGAGGGGATGAGTGAGGCGATGGGGTTGTGTAGTTAGTTTAGTGGGGTGGGTGTGATATATGTGACGGTTGTGGTTAAGATATATATTATTAAAATATATAATGTATCTGTATAAGGGATAGCAATGATAATATTGATAGTGCTGGTAATTATAATAAATAAGTAGAAGAATAAAATGAGAGTAACCGTAATAAAAAAAATATTAAGTGAATAAGATAGATAAATGATTTCGCTGGGTGATGAAGGAGGTGGTAGTGGTTATGTGTGGGTAGTTGTGAAAGGCGTTAGGTAATGTTAATAAGGGAGGGAAGGGGATGGAAGATTAAAGGGTGATAAGGTACAATTGGGTGGGGTGGAGAGTTTAGGAAAAAAAAGGGTGTGGGTAAGGAGAAGAGGGTATCGTGTGTGTGTGTGGGGGGGGGGGGGGGGGGGGGGGGGCAAGAGAAGAGAAGGAGAGCTCATATAATTCCATCAACTATGAGGTGGGGGGATGGGGTGGGTGGGAGGTTCATACAAATAGTGTTGTTGAAAAAGTAAAACAATGCTGTGGGATGATGTTTATTTGTAACGGGAAATAATGTGTTGGCATTAATATGCTGATGTTGGTTGAGGAGAAACAGGGTATCATGTGTCTCACACACACACACACACACACACACACACACACACACACACACACACACACACACACACACACACACACACACACACACACACACACACACACACACACACACACAACACAACACACACACACACACACACAAAGGGGTGGGGGGGGGACCACATGTAAACAGTATGCTGGGTGAGTTATGATGACGATGAGACTAACTGTGGAAAGTTGTCACACATATTCACACACGCACACACATATATGTGTATATCTCTCTCTCTCTCTCTCTCTCTCTCTCTCTCTCTCTCTCTCTCTCTCTCTCTCTCTCTCTCTCTGTGTGTGTGTGTGTGTGTGTGTGTGTGTGTGTGTGTGTGTGTGTGTGTGAGAAATTTTCATAATCAGTCACTGATGGGTGATGATCAAGTGAGATCAACAGCACCATAGGAAAGTCTTCTTCTCCGTTCACTTTGGCAGGAATCCTGGAGGTACTGGTAAAGGGTTGCTGCATGGTGAAGGCCCTCTAGTGGCCAGTAACGTTTTGCACCCATTGGTGTGTTGGCAGGCTAGGTTTCCACTTTTAGTGCCGCTAGGAATATTCCGCTGTCACTGGGGCGGCATGGATAAATTGAAGACTCGCCAGTGTAGAATATTGTGGAGATGTGATGTCACAGTCTGGAGCGCCCTGTTCTCAGTCCCACAATGATGTAAACGAAGTAAACGAAGAAGAAGACCATCATCGTGGGATAACAAGGCTAACCGTCTGCTCACTTTGACAGCATCATCAACCAGGCCTGAGAGATTCAGACACCTACAGTGCTGATTAGGAAACGAGAGCAATAATCTTAGAGACGTATCCATTAAGCGGAAAAAAAAACACATTTATTTTGGTTCCACTCTTCCCATCTGAAGACATTTCAAATTCAACTCTTGGAAGGAGCTGATTGAGGAAAAAAGCCCAGAAAGACATGACTCTGATGGGGAATCGAACAAACAACCTCACTGCCGGAGGTGCGCAATACTGAACATTGATTCAAAGCGGTGGTTTAGTTCTCTTTCATAGATTATGTTAAGAAGGTTTACTCATATTTTGTCGACATCAACGTATTTGAGTTAAGGTCTCATAGAACATTTCAACATTTCGGTTGTATTGATTTCACTCAAACATCAACCAGGGCAGGGCAGCAAATCAAGAAGTGTGGTTCCTTTCTTAAGCCACGTTGCACAGACGGGACGTATTCGTATTTTAGATTCATGAAAATACGTTTACTTGCCGTCTATGTGACATGGTTAAAAAGATGACAGAAAGAGAGAGAGAGACAGAGAGAGAGAGAGAGAGAGAGAGAGAGAGAGAGACAGACAGACAGACAGACAGACAGACAGACAGACAGACAGAGACAGACAGACAAAGAGAAGAGAAATGTCACTCTGAAAAAGTCTTAAGTTTTAAAACCAGTCATTAAATGTGGCCCGCAATTGACTTGACGATGATCAAGAAATGAAATCCGGAGCGCAAACGTCTTCATTCTTGAAACCAGCTATTCATTCTGGCCGTGAAATTGATTTCACGATAATTAAGAAATGAAAACAGGAAAGAAAACATCACTGGCTGCAATTTCCTTTGACTTCAGTTATTACTTAAGGCACTAATTTCAAAGATGCGCATGCTTTCTACTTCCTTAACTGACGACGTAAATGAGACAGTGTTGAAACTCACTGTGAAACTCAGTTTCTCAGACTCAGCACAATACTGGCCTGGGTGAAAACACATACACTTGCCCTGAGACTTTCAGCTAACAATCTCTGGGCTCCGAAATTACTCGGCCTAACGGGGGGGGGTCTACCGCGGTTAGGGTCATAGACGGGGGGGGGGGGGGGGGGGGGGGGGGGGGGGGGGGAGTAAAAAAACAAACAAACAAACAAAAAAAAAGAACATCAAAACGTCTTTCAACTTAAAGGCTTTTTGAGGTAGAAACTCAACTGCACAAACGAAATATCTTAATACTGAGATAGGTTTTCTGAATCATAAAATGTGCTCCTGTCAACCAGTAACTGCATATACATGAAGATGTTTCAAACAACCCTCCATACACATGAAAGAAGTACTAGAATGTGGCAGTCTGCATGGAAATTCCACTGACCTGCAAGTTAATTCTAAAGGGTTCAGAATGGGAGTCAGGAACTGTGGCATTCCATGGTAGCTGTTCAGGAGAGAAGGTGTTAAAGAATGGAAATTTGCTTTCCATTCATTGTATAGGTTAAGTTTCCCCGGAAAAGCAACAGGTCTGATAAAAAGGAGTCAACAAAGCGTATTTGTTAAGGAGGAATGCAAAGAAAACTTAGCATTCGGGTTATAGGGTAACGTACATTGAGAGACTGTGAAAGAAGACGAAAGCTATTCGACTTTTAGTATTACTTACTAAAACAGAGGGGGAAGATAGACAGTCAAACTCACTTTAATGTGAGGCCTCCAGCCTATCCACATGGGACACGTAACATGAAATTGTTTATGTTATTGAAAATGAATGATTTATATAGAAACATCTTTTCAAAAAAAAGGATGCTCATTTGACGATAACAAAAGTAACAAACTAGGTTTATAACATTTCATTACAACTGTTCCTCTCTAAAACGTAAAACTCAATGTACAAACATAGCAACATCTCTCATTATGACAGCAATGCCGTTTTGCAATAGTGTTTTCAACTGGACAGGAAAGGTATCTTTATAGTGTTTGTGAATATATTTTTCTCGTAATTTTCTGTAACGTGGACATTTTAGAAAAATGTATTTCGGTTTCTTCTTCACTGCAAAAAGGGCAGGTGGTTATTGCTGTAGTATCGGTATATTTCTTACTTGTTCGAAGCTCATTTACATCTAATCTGACTTTTGCTAATGCCCTTCTGATTGTTGTGATTGTGATAAGTTATAAGTATTTCTCAGGCTGATGCAGTTATTTACAGGATCCGTAGACGGTGTAACAATCACTATCTTCTAATTTACTGCGCCAGTCCTGCTTGAAACAGTCTACCATTGTCTGTCTGAACACTAAGAAGAATCTCCATTTATCCACCCTTCTGAAAATCGGTTGAAGGAAAAAAAAAAAAAAACAATGTTTTATGTCTAAAGCCCAGTTGGGGGATTTGCTAACTTCTTTCAATTCTTTTTCGTATGCTGGTTTCGGTATTCGGTTTGACGTCATTGCGCGCGCGCACAGAGAGAGAGAGAGAGAGAGAGAGAGAGAGAGAGAGAACCCTTCTACTACTAGTAGTAGCAGTAGTAGTAGTAGTGGTAGTAGTAGTAGTAGTAGTAGTAGTAGCAGTAGTAGTAGTGTACAATAACACGAAACACTACGGTCAAGTCGTTTTCTGACACTACTGGGACGATTGTGCGAATTATGAGAAAGTGACCTTTGAAAGCTATAATCAGATACTCCTTGTCGCAGTTTGATTCATGAACACTCTCTCATCTGTAATCGCTGTTCTTAGTTTCAGTTTCTCTCGTAGCAGAGCACAGTTATGCATATGGTCCAGTCTGACATGGGATCACGGTTACCTAAGTACGCTTTTGTTACTGCACTGACTCACAAACAATGCCTTTTCCTCCACCTCTCCTCTAGAACAAAGCTCACATGACGGTCAAGATTCAAGTGTTTAGAACAATGTTCACCAAATTTTCTCTGGTTGAATCTCTATATTCTCTCACATGCTTTAACCCAACTCACCAACAGTCCCCAGCTGTTAACCTACTCCCCATCCCCCTTCTCTCTATCTATCTCTATCTCCCGCCCCCCCCACCCCCACTATTATATATACATGCACACACA
>JADBJO010028006.1:7500-20620 GCA_016801955.1 Conus betulinus
AATCCTCCTAAACAAAGTAACAATGTGATAGTATTAGTGAGTTCGTGGAGCATGAGAGGGAATGTTGGTTTCAAAATTACTCTCTCTCTCTCTCTCCCTGTGTGTGTGTGTGTGTGTGTGTGTGTGTGTGTGTGTGTGTGTGTGTGTGTGTGTGTGTGTGTGAGCGAGAGAGATTGCTTTTCATTTCAGAGAGAGAGAGAGAGAGAGAGAGAGAGAGAGAGAGAGAGAGAGAGCTCTGAACTCTGAATTTTAATGGTAAGGCCACTGACCTGTATACAATGGGTACACATTTTCTGAGAATAAAATGACAATGGGTGAGGGTCATCAGCAAAAGGAAGTAATTTCTTTCCAGAAACACATAAGCAACACAATTACAAGGGGAAATAATTCAAGGAAACAAACCAACATAAAAACAAAAATATTTTTACTTGCGTTTGAAACCAATCACAACAAAATAGTCATATATCTAGTTTCTGTTCATAAGTTCATGTCTAGTTTTCAGTGCGTACAACATATACATTGCCAAGTTTCAAAAGGATCATCATGCTTTCAGATTGCATTAAATCAGCTAAACAATCGCCATTTGGATAAGAATAGAATCTTGATCAATATTTTTCTTGCAAGTATTTCGCAAATATTTTCCCTCAACTTTAGACAATCAAACAAGAAAACGAAATTCGATTTCAATTTTATTACAAAATGGACAGTTTTTTGGTTGTTCGTCATATCTGCTCATCATTTTCAAAACGCGTAATTCCAAAGGAAATCTTGAAAGAGAAAATTTACTAATTGTGTTAATTGACAAATATTTTTCTGTGTGAATTGTAGATTTGAATGATCTGTGTATGTTGGTATGTTGAAAAATGGTCGCTCTAAGAAATTGTTACATTTCAATAGCAATTTAACACACGTTGTTTTAGTTCCTTCAAGAGCATCACTTCATTTCCAACCTCTCCATTCATCCAAATCTCTAGAAAAAAAACAAAAAAAAAAAAATATCTTTTAATATTATATGAGACCAGTTATGATGATTGAAATAGCCATGGGTAAATTCGGGAATCTTGTTCAGAATCATCAAGTGAGCTTGCTTTGTAAATCTGTGAATTGCCATATTTTCGACTTCAAACCAGCTTGGAAATCTGTGAATTGCCATATTTTCGATTTCAAACCAGCATTTAATGGATTTTAATGGAAGCAGTGTCAATACACAAAGGATATCGACCGGTTTTACCATATATCATGGTATTCGGACTTTTGGGACTCACACCCAGTAAACGTTGAAAAGCGAACAACTGAACTGCTTCTATAGACTTATATTTCGTTGAGCCCCAATGCTCAGCAGCATGCAATAAAATGGACTTTACCTGACGATTAAACAATTAAAAAAAATATTGACATAAGCGAACACATTAACTGCTTCTATAGACTTACATTTCGTTAAGCCCCAAAGCTCAGCAGCATACAATAACATGGGCTTTACCTGAAAATAGAACAATTAAAAAAAAATATTGACATATCCATGTTACCTACAGCCCATATCCTTTAAAAATGTCATTAACTTTTTGTTTTGCTCGCCAAAAATATTCATCTAATGCCGTGTCAAAAGCCATCCTAGTACTGAGTGTGAAACCAAGGTATATACAGCTGTTAACGTCGTCTACTTCTCTCCCTTTGTAATACCACTGTTCGGCTTCAGAAAAATAACCCCCCTTTCTAAAAACAATTTCTTAAGTTTTATCAAAGTTTACTGTTAAATTCAAAGTGTCGGACGTTTTTTGTAAATTATGTAGCTGATTTTGGAGACCAGTGGGAGTAGATGAAAACAGAACAATATCATCTGCAAATAATAGAAGAAGTATTTCTTTTAAACCTGGTATCTGCAATCCATGTTTTCCATTTTCGGTTACATTTTCAGCTACTTGAGCTATTAACAAAGAAAAACAATAAAGGCGACATCAGACAACCCTGTTTAACCGCTAAAGGACGATAAAAAAAAAATCAGACACCTGTGGGCCCCAGCGAACACAGCTTTGGACAGAACTGAACTTACTTTTTAACATTCTAATCGTTTTGGTAGAGGCTGGAACTTTTTGAAGTATTTTCCAGAGCGTGTCACGATCAACTGTATCGAAAGCCACGTCTAGTTTTCTACTTTTCTGCCCATACAAACAAGACTTGAACATTTGAAACAAGCGTAAAAAATATGATCTACAGTGGAGTATTGTTTACGGAAACCAGCCTGTTTTACACTTATTTTTCCTTCCTCCTCTGCCCGCTTATGCAATCTTTGGTCCAACACAGATGTAAACATCTTACTAACAAAACTTAGGAGACAGATACCTCTGTAATTCTCAGGACTTAAAAAACATCTCCTGAGAGAGAGAGAGAGAGAGAGAGAGAGAGAGAGAGAGAGAGAGCTCTCAGGAACGCGGAGTGTTGAGAGAGAGTGGAGAGAGTGGGAAGAGTGGGAGGTGGGCTAGGGTGGTGTGTGTGTGTTTGGGAGGGGGGGGGGGGGGGGGGGGGGGCAGCGAGGTGAGTCTGGTGCGGGATCCATCTGTTAAGATGCGTTGGACATTGCATTTTGTTCTCATAGCACGCACCCGCAATCATCAAGTTGACACTATTGGCACTTTGCAGGTTGGGCCAGGAGCGCAGGATGGAGGTGATGGGTGAGGAGGAGGGGGGGGAGGGGAGAGACAGAGACAGGTGACCTGGCTAGCCAAGGCCTTGGCCGGAGGTCGCAGCGTGCTGCCGAATGGCGCTGACAAAATCCTAATCCGGATTTTTTTTTTTTCTTCTTAATAAAGAGGGGAGGGGATTCCGCAGAACTGTTGTCTTACTGTCGACTGGAAGGTGTGTGAAGCATGACACAGCTCTCTCTCTCTCTCCCTCTGTCTCTCTCTTATAACTGTTGTGACACTGTCGACTGGAAGGTGTGTGAAGCATGACACAGCTGTGGCAGTAGTCCTGGCTGCAGGCCGCTCATTCCAGCCCCTCCCATCAACCCTAGGGATGATTTGAAGGTTCTTGTTGTGTTGTTGTCGTCGTCGTCGTCGTTGTTATTGTTTTTGTTACTGTTGTTGTTATTTGGCCAATATTGTGTGAGAAACGACTGACTTAGACGTTTAGTTATTCTTTTTAATTGGACACAATCTTTCAGACAAATCGCCTCAGCCTGAACCAACAAACCTTTTGCAAACAGGTCGAGAAACTATGCATTCACGCCTACATACACACCCTCTGTCTTTCTCTCACTCTCGTACACACACACACACATACACACGCACACACACAAACGCGCACGCGCACACACACATACAAGCAAGCGCGCGCACACACACACTTACGCACAAGCGCGCGCGCGCACACACACACACACGCACACACACATCTTCACACAGATAGGCAGAGAGAAAGAAGGCGTTCGAAATCGTTCCCAACATTGGACAACGTGCTTTGAGTGTTGCACGAGCGACACCAACAACCTAACTGAACACTGCTCACGTTTTATTGCGTCACGTACAGCCGCCAGACAGAACATGGCGGATTGTGTGTGTGTGTGTGTGTGTGTGTGTGTGTGTGTTTAACCAATCACATGATGTTACTATTTTGGGGGATTTTGGAAACAAGAGAAATGGATGAACAAAATGATCAACGATTTCGTTTTTACGTTTCGCCCTCCCCTCCCCTCCCCTCCCTCTGCCGCACCTGTACGTCTGTCAAAGGTTGGGACCTTGGGGTAACTCCAAAGGATGAACACATGAACACAGACAGATGCGCGCGCGCACACACATAGTTCTTGAAGGGAGGTGTGTGTGTGCGAGAGTGTGTGTGTGTGTGTGTGTGTGTGGAGGGGGGGGGGGGGGGGGGGGGGGAGGGGGGGCGGGTAGGGTACGGGAGACTAGTAGAGTGGGTTTGGGAAAGAGGAAAGCTGGCGGTGAGTTGGTGGGGGGTAGGGGGTGGGGGGCGGTGCCCCTGTTCCTTTCTCAATAGTTTGCTCTAAAAGACAGAAACCTACATTTTTTTTTTCGAACTCTCTCCACATTTCCCCTTAGTCCACTTTCTGTTTCTGTAATTTCCCCCTTTTTTCCCCCGTATCCCCCCCACTCCTCCAACTGAAAGAAATGCTTAGGTGTATTGCTGGGGAGAGCTCTTTTCTTTTTGTGTCGCTTAGGTTTTTTTCTTTGCCTAGTTTTCTTCTTTTCTCCCACAGAGTGAACGTGTGTGTGCGCGCGCGTGTTTGCATGTGTATGTGTATGTGCATGTGCGTGCATGTGCGTGCGTGCGTGTGTGTCATTCTTTCGGTCGGTCAGTTAGTCAGTCGTTCAGTTGATCGTTCATTCATTCATTTCTTCCGATGATCAATCGGTCGAACTGTCATTCAGTCGGTTTGTCGGTCGTTCATTCAATCATTTCAGTCTGTCATCAATTATTCTTTCAGTCACCTGTTCATTCATTCATTTGCTTAGTCGGACAGTCGTTTTTCAATTCACTTACTCGGTCAGTCGGTTGTTTTATCATGCATGCATTCGGTGAGTCAGTCAGGCGGTCAGTCGGCTGTTCAGTTGCTCATTCTTTCATTCGGTTGTTCCGACATTCACTTGTTCAATTAGACAGTCGATTGTTCATTTATTTATTCGGTCAGACAACTATTCAGTCATTTACTCGTTCAGTCGGTCAAGTCATTCATTCGTTCTGTTTTGCTGTTCAGTCATGCAGTTGGGCAGTCGATATTTCATACATTCATTCGATCAGTCGGTCATTTATTCGTGTAGTCGTCAGTCGGTTGGTCATTCACTTATTCGTTCAGGTGGTCGTTCAGTCATTCAATTGTTCAGTCTGTCAATTGATCGTTATAGAATTCATTCGTTCAGGCGGTCAATCGATCATTTATTCATTCATTCGGTCAGTCGGACGATCAGTCTGTCAGCTGACCATGCAAGCATTTATTCGAACAGTTGGTCGTTCAACCATTCATTCGTTCAGTCTGTGTGTTTAAGTAATTTCTACGTTCAGTTGGTTAGTCGACCGTTCAGTCATCCATTCGTTCAGTCGAGCGATCATTCATTCATTCATTCAATCGGTCAAACGGTCGTTCATCATTCACTCGTTTAGTCGGTCGTTCAGTCATTCATTTGTCCAGTCGATCAATCGGTCGATCATATATTCTTTGTTTAGTCGGTGGTAGGTCGGATGTCACTTTATTCATTCGGTCAGTCGGTCGTTAAGTCATTTATTCGTTCATTCATTTCTTTAGTCGGTCGTTCGTTCATTCATCCGTTCAGTTGGTTTGGCAGTTCAATCAGTCATTTATTTCAATCGGTCATTTTACTCATTCACTCTGTCAGTCGGTCAGTCACTCATTCGTTCAGTTGATCGTTCATTCATTCATTTGGTCAGTCGGTCGTTCAGTCATTTATTAATTCAGTCGGTTGTTTACATGTTTATTCGGTCAATCCATCGTTAAGTCATTCCTTTGGTCAGTCGGCTAGTCAACCATTTATTAATTCGTTCAGTCAGTTAGTTGATCGTTCAATCATTTATTCAGTCGGTCGTTCGTTCAGTCATCTAGTCGGTCAGTCCACCGTTCAGTCATTCATTTGTTCAGTCGGTCAGTTGATCGGACATTTATTCATTCATTAAGTCGGTCGTTCAGTCATTCATTTGTTCAGTCCGTCAGACGGTTGTTCATTCATTCATTTCCTCATTCGGTCGGTTGGTCGTTCAGTCATTCAATCATTCAGCCCGTCAGTTGATCGTTCAGTCATTCGATCGTTCAGTCGATCGTTCTGTCATTCGTTTGTTCAGTCGATTACTTAATAATGCAGATAATCATTCGTTCAGTTACTTTTGTTGGCCAGTCAGTCATCAAGTCATTCATTCGTTTAGTCGGTCAGTCGATCATTCATTGATGCATTCAATCAGTCGGTCTTTCATTCATTCATTCGTGTACTCGTTTATTCGTTCAGTCATTCAGTCATTCAACCGCTCAGTCCGTCAATTGATCGTTCAATCATTCATTCGTTCAGTCGATCAATCGGTCGTTCAGTCATGAATTCGTTCACTCGGATATTAAATCACTCATTCGTTCAGTCGGCCGTTCAGTCATTCGTTCATTCATTCATTTGACCAGTCCATATATTGCTTCATTCTATCGTGCAGTCGGTTGATTATTTCTTTGTTCGTTTAGTCGGTCGTTCAGTCATGTAATCATTCAGTCCGTCACTTTGTCGTTTAAGCATTCATTGTTTCAGTCGGTCGTTCACTCGGTTGATCGTTCAGTCAATCATTCGGTCATTCATTCTTTCAGTCGGTCAATCAGTCATTCGGTCAGTTGATCGTTCACAGAGTCATTTAGTTAGTAGCCCGTTACGTCATTCATTCGTTCAGTCAGTCGTTCACTTATTCATTCGGTCGTCAAGTCATTCATGCGGTCAGCCGACCCTTCATTCATGTATTCGTTCAGTCAGTCGTTTGGTCATTCGTTTTCTTCCAGTCGATCAGTCAGCCTTTTGTCTACTGAGTCAGTTGGTCGTTCAGTCAATCATTCGGACAGTCGGTCTTTCAGTCATTTAGATGGTCAGTCGACCGTTGACTCATCCAATGGTTCAGTCGGTCTGTCTTTAAATTCATTCATTCAGTCGGCCGTCTAGTCATTCATTCGTTCAGTCCGTCAGTCAATTATTCATTCATTCGGTCGGTCGTTCAGTCATTCAATCATTGAATCCGTCAGTTGATCGTTCAATCACCCATGCGTGCAGTCGTTCGTTCGTTCAGCTGGTCAATCGGTCGTTCAAACATTCATTTGTTCAGTCGGTTTGTCGGCCATTCATTCATTTCAATCGGTCGTTCGTTTTCATTGTCATTCAGTCGGTCGTTCAGACATTCATTCGTTCAGTCGGGTCGGTGTATTGTTCATTTCATTCATTCATTCATTCATTCATCATGTCAGTTGGTCATTGATCGATTTGTTCAGTCGGTCGTTCGTTCAGTCATCTACTTGTATAGTCGGTCAATCGGTCGTTCATTCATTCAATCGTTGATCAGTTGTCATTTTATACAGTCGGTCGTTCAGTCACCGATTCGTACATTCATTCATATCTGTTGGTCAGTCATTCGGTCGGTTGGTCGTTTCGATCTGACCATTCATATCTGTTTGTCAGCCATTCGGTCGGTTGGTCGGTCGAATTCGGTCTGAACGGAAACGATATGACCGACCGACTGAAAGAACGAATGAATGACAGACCGACTGAGAGAGTGAATGAATTCAGTCCGGAAGTTGATCGTACAGTCACTTATTCGTCCATTCGATCGTACAGTCATTTATTCGTCTCCAGTCGGTCCGGAAGTTAATCGTACAGTCATTTATTCGTCCAGTCGGTCGTTTAATCACTCATTCTTTCAGTCGTTAAGTCAGACATTTGTTCAGTCCGGAAGTTGATCTTACAGTCATTTATTCGTCCAGTTGGTCGTTTAGTCATTTATTCTTTCAGTCAATCAGTCAGTCATTCGCTCTGTTGATCAATTCATTCAAATAAATACATGGATACACGAATATCCACACACATACATGTACATGTACGGCTACATTACAGCAGCAGACAGACAGACAGACAGACAGACAGACAGACAGACAGACAGACAGACAGACACAAACAACCCACACACACATATGAATAACCGACTGACGGACTGAATGAATGGATGACTGAACGACCAACTGAATGAATGAATAAATAAACGATCGACTGACAGATTAAACGACTGATTGACTGAACGGTCAACTGGCCGACTAAATGACTGAGCGAGCGACTGACCGAATGAATGACTGAATGACCGCTTGATTTACTGAACAATTGAATGATTGAACGATCAGCTGACGGACTGAACGATTGAATGACACAACGACCGACTGAACGAGTAATAGAGCAACCGGCTGACTTACTGCACGAATGAATAAGTGAATAATCGACTGACCGAATGAATTACTGAACGACCGTTTTATCGACTGAACGAATGAATGATTGAACGATTAACTGATCGACTGAACGAACGAATGACTAACCGATTGAAAGAATGAATGGCTAAACGACCGACTGGCCAGCTGTATAACTTGACAACCGACTAAACGATTGAATAAATCAACGCCCGATTGACCGACTGAAGGAATGGATGACAGAAGAACGACCAACTGAACGAATGACTAACTGACCGACTGATACAAATGAATTACTAAATGGCCGACAAACCGACTGAACGAATGACTGTCTAAACGATTGACTGACCGACTAAACGAATAACCGACTGAACGAATGACTGACTGACCGATTGAAAGAATGAATGACTGAACGGTCGAATGAATGAATGACCGAACGAATGAATGACCGTTTGAAACAATCAATGACTCAACGATTCACTGAGCTAATACATGACTTAACTGTCGACTGACCAATGGAACGAACGAATGAATGACTTGACGACCGACTGAACGAATGAATGACTGAATAACCGACTGAAGAAATGAATAACTGAACGACTGACTAACCGAATGCATGACGGAACGACCGATTGACCCGAATGAAAGATTGAACGATCAACTGACGGACTGATCGATTCAATGACTAAACGAGCTACTGAACGAATGAATGACTGTAGCTCGTTCAGTCGACTGAACAAACGAATGACTGACCGACTGAAAGGAATGAATAAACTACGGACTGAACGAATGACTGACTGAACGGTCAACTGAGCTACTGAACAAATGACTGACTGGCTAATTGAAAGAATGAATGATAAAGTGACGGACTGAACGAATGAATGACTGGACGGTCGACTGACCTACGGAGCCAATGAACATGACGACGAACTGAAACGAATAAATGACTGAACGGCTGATTGACAGCCTGAACGAATGAATGATTAAACGAGCAACTGATGAACTGAGTGATTAATGATTGAGCGACCGACTGAACGAATGAATAAATGAATAAACGACGAATGAACGGTCGACTGACCCACTAAATGAATCAACGACCGACTGACTGAACGAATGGCTGTACGACAGATTGATCGACTGAACAAATGAATGATTGAACAATAAAATGACAGACTGAACGATTGAATGACTGAATGACCGACTAAGCAAATAAACGAATAATTGACTGCTTGAATGAATGAATGAATGAATGAATGAATGAACGACCGACAGATCGAATGAATCAATAAACGATCGATTGACCGACTGAAACGAATGAATCACTTCACAATCGACTGACCAGATGAAGGAGTGAAAGACCGACTGACCGAATGAATTACTGAACAACTGATCGACCGACTGAACAAATGGATGATCAACTGACTGACTGAACGAATGAATGACTGAAACGGCCGACTAAACACATGAATGAATGCGCCATCGACTGACGGACTGATCGAATGAATAACTGAACGGCCGACTGCCCGACCGAATGAACGACTTGACAACTGACTGGACGAATAAATGACTAAACGGCCGACTGACGGAATGAATGACTGATTGACCGACTAACAGAATGAATGAATGAACAATCGACTGCCCGACTGAAGAAATGATCTGATCGACTGACGGAACGAATGAATGTCTGAACGATCAATTGACCGACTGAACGAATGAATGAATGTCCGATTGAATGAATGAAGAACCGAATGAACGACCGACTGACCACATGAATTAATAAACGATCGGCTGACCGGCATAACGAATGCGTGACTGAACGGTTGACTGATCGATTGAATGAATGACTTGACGACTGACTGAACGAATGAATGAATGAACGGCCAGCTGACGAATAAATGACTGAATGACCGACTAACAAATGAATGAATAAAACAATCGACTGTTTGACTGAAGAAATGATCTGATCGACCGACTGAACGAATGAATGATTACCGACTGAAATAAATGAAAGAATTAATGCATAACCGTATGACGGAATGAACAAATGAATGACTGAACGACCGTCTAAATAAATGAATAAAAGATCGATCGACTGAAGAATGAATGAACGGTCGACTGACCAACTGAATGACCGACTGAAACAGTGAATGAGTAAACGACTAACTGAACGAATGAATGACTAATGGTTGACTGACCGATTGAATGACTTGACGATCGATTGAACGAATATAAACGAGTGAAAGACCGACTGACTGACGGACTGAACGAATGAATGACTGAACGGTCGACTGACCGACTAAATGACTGAACGACGGATTGGTCGACTGAATGATTGAACGATCAACTGTCGAAGTAAACGATTGAATGACTGAACGACCGAGTGAACGTATAAATGAAAACCGACTGACTGACTGCACGAATGAATAAGTGGAAGACCGACTGACCGACTGAATCCTTGAACAATCGACTGACCGTATGAATGACTAAACGACCGATTGATCGACTGAACGAATGAATGATTGAACGATCAACTGACGGAGTGGACGATTGAATGACTGAACGAATATATGAATGAACAACCGCCTGACCGACTGCATGAATGAATGAATGACCGACCGACTGTTAGAGTGTATGAATGAACGATCGACTGACCGACAACGAATGAGTGACTGAACGGCCGACTGACTGACTGAACGAGTGAATGACTTGACGACCACTGAACGAATGAACGTCCGATTGAGCGACTGAACGAATATACGACTGAATGGTCCACTGACCGAAGGAATGAATGAACTCTCGACTGTCTCCGCCGACTGAACAAATAAATGTCTGACCCACCGACTGAAGAACGAACGACGAACGGCCGACTGACCGACAGAACGAATGACTGACTGGTGGGCTGAACGAATGAATGACCGAACGACCGATTAGACGAGTGAATGATTGAACGACCGACTGACCGAATAAATAAATCGACGCGGTCCGATTGACCGACTGAAGGATGGGATGACTGAACGACCGATTGGCCGAATTAACGAATTGATGATTGAACGGGCCGACTGACCGATGATTGGCTGAACGACCGACTTAACGACAGATTGATATGAATGGATGATCAACTGACCGACTGAACGAATGACTAACTGAAGGACCGACTGAACAAAATAATAAATGCGCGATCGAGTGAATGAACGAATGACTGAACGACCGACTGAATGAATGAAGAACCGACTACACGAATAAATGACTGAACGGCCGACTGACCGTATGGATGTATGAACGACCGGTTGACCGATGAACGAATGAATGATAGAACAGCCGACTGAATGAGTGACTTGACGACCGACTGAACGAATGAATAACTGAACGATCGTATGACCGATTGGATGACTGAATGACCGACTGACAGAATGAATGAACAATTGACTGTCCGACTGAAGAAATGATTTGATCGACCGACGGAACGAATGAATGTCTGAACGACGAACTGACCGATTGAAAAAGATAAATATCTGTGCGACCGACCGACTGACTGAACGAACGACGGACGGACGGACTGAACGAACGAATGAATGAATGAACGGCCAAACGAATGCATGGTAAATGACGGACTGAGCGAATGAATGACAAAATGAGCGATCGACCGAATGAATGTACAAACGAATGACTGAACGACCAAATGAAAGAATGAATGTCTGAACGACCGACTTAACGCATGAATGACTGAATCAGCTCCAGACCGAACAAACTTACGAACGAATGACATAACAATCAAATGACCGACTGAACGAATGAATGACAGAACGAGCGACCGATCGATTGACAGAACAAACGCGCGAAGAAAACAACGATGAACGAAGGAACAAGCAACGAGTGTAAGAAAAAAAAAAGGAATGAAGAAAAGAAAAAAAAAAAAAAAAAAAACGAAAGACAAAATTCATAAATAGTGTACAAAGAATGAAAAGACCATAACGAATACAGAACAAACTCGTCTAGAAAACATTGCGGGGAATAGCATTGAGGGTGGGGGGGGGGGGGGGGGGGGGGGTTGGGGGGGGGGGGGGGGGGGGGGGGGGGGGGGGGGGGGGGGGGGTGGTAGGGAGGGTGGGGGGGGGGGTGGCGGAAGAAAATAAACCTGTTTTTGCAAACTCTGTTACAAATATACAGTAATCAAATAACGAATCAATATTCACAAAGTAACTGCCAAATAAAGCAATAAAATATGGATAATGAAGACGACTGCTCTCTCTCTCTAGTGGTAATAGAAGTGAGATATCGGTAAGTCGTTCATTATTGACTCTGATGATAGCTCGATAATATGTGTGGGGTGTGTGTGTGTGGTGTGTGTGTGTTGTGTTGTGTGTGTGTATCCATCCGGTCTATCTGCCCGCGCGCAAGCATGAGCGTATGGGCCTTTGTGTGTATGAGTACATGCGTCGCGCATGTATGTATGTTTCGTGATTACTTTCGTGCGTGCGCATGCGCCTGTGTGTGTATTATTGTCGTGTGTTTGTGTGTGGTGTGTGTGTGTGCTGTTGTGTGTGTGTGTGTGTGCTGTGTGGTGTGTGTGTGTGTGTTAGGTAATATTTCGTGTTAGTGTGTATGTTTTTGTGTGTGGTGTGTGTTGTGTGTTGTTGTGGTGTGTGAGAGTGTGTGCGTGCGTTGCGGTGTGTGTGTGTGTGTGTGTTGTTGTGTGTGTGTGGTGTGTGTGTGTTGTGTGTGCTGCGCAGCCGTGCGCGGGGATGTTGTGTAGTGTGTGTGTGTGTGAGTGTGTGTGAGTTGTGTGTGTTGTGTGTGTGTGTGCTGTGTGTGTGCTGTGTGTGTGTGTGTGTGTGTGTGTGTGTGTGTGAGTTTGTGATGTGGTGTTTGCGAGGTCGTGTTAACCATGCTAATCATGTTGAATTAAAGCCCAGATCAGTCATATATTATTTACCAAGAAAAACACAATTATAGACAAAGTTACCTACGAAAAAGGCCATAAAACTCAGCAGACAATACTCGAAAATGTGACAACAAACGGAATCAAATGACATAATCAACATTGTGGAAGATGATACGTGAGACAAAATATATAATCCTTATTTTAAACATATGGCTTGAAAACTGTTCCATCCTTTGTAGCTTTTCCCGCCTCCCTCCCCCCCCCCCCCCCCCCCCTCCTCTTCTCGCTCTCTCTGACCTCGC
>JADBJO010028007.1:0-20620 GCA_016801955.1 Conus betulinus
ATGTGTTTTGACTGTTTATGTACATAATTCTTGGAACTTTTTGGTGTGTTCTTTCTTTAATTTCTTTGATCATTTAGTAAAAAAAAAATCGAATCTCACTCCACCCCATTCAGTCTCTCATGCCACCCTTACCTGGCTGCCTTTTGGACAGTCATGAAAGAAGGCGCGTCACATTTTGTGGGTTGTCCCTGTAGAGGAAGTCACTGACTGCTTCCTGTAGGAGAAGTGATTGACCGCTCCGTGTAGAGCAAGTGACTGACCACTTCCTGTAGTGGAAGTGACTTTTCCTTGTAGAGGAAGTGACTGATCAATTCATGTAGTGGAAGTGACTGACTGCTTCCTGTAGTGGAAGTGACTGACCGCTTCCTGTAGTGGAAGTGACAGTGCCCCTTCCGTCAGGGACCTCGATGGTCACCTCCACATGCCAGACCACCAGATACTGCATGCATCCAGTGCACTCTGTCTGTCCCTGTAGAGGAAGTGACCGACTGCCCCATTAGGGACCTGGATGGTCACCTTCACATGCCAGACCACCAGATACTGTGTGCACCCTGTGCACTGTCTGTGCTGAGGCTGTGACAAAAGGGGTCTGGGTCTGGTTGTGTGTGGGACAGCCGGAATGAGCGGCACAGCAGTAATGCCAGTACAGACACATGACATTGCAGACAGCAGATCCATTCAGTGTCCCAGAACAGTGGTTCCTAGACATTCTGTAATGCCAGTACAGGCACATGACATTGCAGACAGCAGATCCATTCAGTGTCCCAGAGCAGTGGTTCCTAGACAGTGTAGTGGTGAAAACAACAACAACACCCAGAAAACTGAGAGGCAGCTGCACTGTTCCTGTCCATGTGAATACTTGCCAGCATTCCCAATCCTCTCCCCCAGCCCTCATGTCATTAGGTTTCTTATGTTTTAGATAAAATGGCTGACAGCAATCAAAGGTGTTCAGTTTCAGCAACAAAGCTTGGAAGGACAGGGGAGGGGGGAGGAGGGCTAAGGGGAGGGAGGAGAGTGGAGGGGGTGAGGGAGCCACAGGGTGGGGGGAGACGGGGGTGGGGGGAGGGGCAGAGAAGGGGAGGGTGGGGGGAGAGGGGGAGGGGGGGGGGCAGAGAAGAGAAGGGGGGGGGAGGGGAGGGGGGGGGGGGAGGGGAGGGGAGGGAAGGGGGGGGGGGGTATGTGTGGTTGTGTGAATGTGTTATTCACAAGGGCAACATTGTTGGGAACATATGCTGTCTTAATTTTCTCTGTGTGTGCAGGTATCTCAAGACTGCTGAACGAGACACTGACCAGTTGGAGGGCTGGAAATGAGGTGAGATGTGTGTACGTGCGTGTGTGTGTGTGTTTGTGTACCGTAAAGTTCGGTCTATTGAGCGCACCTGTATATAAGCTGCAGCCACTAAATTTGTTTAAAATCTTAACTTTTTTCACAAATAAGCCGCACTGGTTTATAAGCCGCAGATATATAGAACAAAAATGAAATTCGTAATCTTAGGATTATCACATTTATTCAGTGTCATCAACGTCCTGTCCACTGAATCCTCTGAAGTCTTCATCTTCGGTATCAGAGTTGAAGAAAGAAAAGGAATTTTTTTTTTTTTTTTTTAAAGTCAGACAGCCAGTTTGTGGAAAACTCACTATTCTGTGGCAAAATAATCCGCGTGTTGATTATGGCCACATGACAGAAGAAGAAGAAGAAGAGAAATGGTAGCACTTCCTCCGCCATCTTGACACTGACTTCAGCCTCATTTTCACTGTCGCTTTCCTCTTGAGGCAAGGTGAAGGTCGCGCGTGTTGATTATGGCCATATGACAGAAGAAGAAAGAACAGAAATAGTAGCACTTCCTCCGCCATCTTGACACTGACTTCAGCCTCATTTTCACTGTCGCTTTCCTCTTGAGGCAAGGTGAAGATCGCTGCTGCTCCGCCGCTTGCACTGTCGTCTGCTGCAGCACACTGTCCAGCCTTGCGAAAACCATTGGTAATGGTCTGAATGCTTCAGTGTGTGCAGCTTTGATTTAAAACTGTGAGCAGTTAGCACGAAATGATGAGTTACAGAGGAGCTAAGAATAGACGAGGGTGTGATGCTCCTGGAATCGGAAAAAATCCGCAAATAAGCCTCATCGTTGTTTAACCTTTGACTGCCGCTATTTTGTATCAGTTTGTACTTCTGTGTGCCAGAGCAAAATTTGACTTTTTGTGGTAGGTTCACTAATTGCTCGTTTATTTTGCGGAGATATCTCTTAGATTTTTGGCATGTTTTCTTCTTATACCCAGGGTTATAATATCTACAAATAATATTTGATTTTATTCGTTCTGAGTATAATAAATAATCTTATAATTCAACTTAAAAAAAAAAAAATTATACTTTGCAAGCTACCCCACAGTAGCAAAACAAAAAACAAACGAACCCAGCAAAAAGTGGTTTTAAATGTTTACTGAACACCTGCGTAAATATTTGGTAGTGAATTTTACAGCCCACAATTGTTGTTTTTACATGATAAGTCTATGTACTTAGGGGTACAGTACAGTCCAGGTATCAAGGGTCACAATTTTGGTTTCTTAGGGTAGTTCACTAATATGCCCCCACTGCTCTTTCAGTTCTTGACATATATCTTAGATATTTTGGAAATTTTCTTGTTATATCCTTGGCTACAGCTAGATATCACAATAGTTTGATTTTGCTTGTAATGAGTAAACCAAAAAATTATATAAAGATGAATGTTTTGTTTGAAAAACAGACACTTTCAGAACGTGAACAAAACTGTAGCACTAAAATCACAATAAAAAAACCACAAAAAAACTGGTGTTAGTATCCTTTGAACTTCAGGACAAACATCTGACAATGCATAAAATGTTTAGCAACCTGTATCATAGGGGACGCTCCAGTCCTCGTAAAGTTCGCCCTCTTCCTCTGCCACGCTCCCTCACACTGGACCCTCGCCTTTGTCCCTGAACCCCTTCCCCTTCCTCGACACCCCCCTCCCAACCTCTCACAAAAGGAGGTAGGGGACATTCGACATAGAATTGGCTCGTCACTCTCCGATTCAGCCCCACTTGCGCCGGTATCGCTTGGTTCGAAGTCGGGGATCAGCTTCATCATCAACATCAATCTCTGATAGCAACGGGGGGTATTGATTGTGATCATTTTCTTCCTCCTCCTCCGAATCGCTTCGTTTCACTTTTCTGAAGTCTTCGTCATCACTTTCACGGTCTCGGATAACTTCTTTAAAGCACTTCAAGAGCATTGGATCATTTGAAAACGGCATGCGCCTGAACGAAGTGCCTGCTCGACTCGCCATCTTGAACTGAAAATGACTCAGCTGAACCTTGCCGAAATATTTCTTCTGAACAGACGCGAGCCGGTCAGTCAGCGACCTGTGAAAGGAAAGAAACTGTCCTTTAGGGTCCCTACAACCATTTAAACATTTTTTTTCTCCTTGGCTCCCTTCTTTGAATCGCCGAATTTTTGATGATGAAATTACCTCGAAGGCATTCGATATGTGGCACACAGCCTTCCAGAAACCACCTCGAACGCCGTTCGTGCAAGGCAGTCAACGGGTTAAGCCGCAGGGTTTAAAGCTGGGGAAAAAAGTTGCGGCTTATAGACCGAACTTTACGGTATGTCTGTGTCTGTGTCTGAGTCTGTTATTTATAGGAATAAGATAACCATTGTTGGATGTTTATGCTAAATTTAGAAAGAGAGGGGGTTAGTTACTGCCGAGGACATTGACAAAGCACAGGATAAGTCGTTCCGCCTGATGCGATCATTGAGTTCTTGAAAGAGATTAACATTTTTCATAGGATCTGAGATTTTACATTGGAAAGTTTTTCTTTAACAAACTTTTGGATGGGTTTTTAGAAGATGTATTTTTAAAGAATTGTGTGAATGATGACTTGTGAGTTTAATTTTAACGTGGTGACAGCCCTGATATGGCCCTCTGCAGTCGGCTGGGCTGTAAGCAACATTATCTTATCTTACAGGATAAAGACACTACTGTCACAAATATATCATATCACATACCACTCCACTAAACCAGGTACACAAGCACACATACCCCATCGTTTCACTCCCCCCCCCCCCCCCCCCCATTTCCTCTCCCATAATCCCCTCTGTCATTTCTGACTGGCGGCCATTTTATTTGGGTGCTGAATACATGGAAAGATAAGTGACTTTTCGTTCTTTGTTTGCACTGTCCTAAATGTTAAATGTTTTCTGTTTTTTTTTGAAGAGAAGATCCAAGAGGTCAAAATGCATTGTGTCTTGTCCTTTGCTTTGTTTGTCAATGTCCTTGGCGGTAACTAACCCCCTCTCTTTCTAAATTTTGCTTCATTCTCTGCCCTCAATCACTCCCATTTGAAACTGTTTATGCTAAATTCCGATTTTTTTAAAAGATGTCTCAAGGTGATGACAGACAGTGGACTTAGAGCAGGGCCAAATGTGAGATGTGTGTGTGCATGTGTGTGTGTGTGTTTGTGAGTTGGGAAGAGAAAGGGAGGAAAATACAGGGGGGAGTAGACAGGGGAGGGTGAGAAGAAGGGGAGGGGAGGAGTGTGGCGAATGGGATTGTGGTTGTGTGGGAGTGTGTGTGTCAATCCCTGGGGCAACATTGTTTGGGGCGTAGACTTTAAATTCTGCTGTGTTTTCTGTGCAGGTGGCTCCAGCGCCGCTGACGACACTGGACCGTGTGGAGGGCCAGAGATGTGGGGAGGACTCTTTCACTGTCTGTGTCTCTGTGTGTGTGTGTGTGTGTATGGTGTTTGCAGGGATGATAGTGTTGTTGGATTTCTCTCAGCTTTGTTGTGTTTTCTATGGAGGGGTCTCAGACTGACAGCAGGCATTTGAAAGAGAGGAGGGGCAAAAATGTGAGGTGGGATGTGTGCACACATCTTTATGTGTTTGTGAGGTAATGAAGGAGAGGAGGAAGGAGACGGGGGTGGGGGGGGGGTGGGGGGGGCATGGATGGGAAGATATATGTGTGGGTGTATTATTCACAGGGGGACAACACTATCGGATGTATTTATGTTAACTGAGCTGTGTTTCCTGAGAGGGGGGAGGGCATCTGTGACTGTATATGCGTCTGTGTTATTTACAGGGATAGCCTTACTGTTGGATTTCTGTGTGTTTACATAGTCGTGCTTTCTGTGCAGGTGTCTCAAGGTACAGTCTTTGGACAGAGAAGAGTGCCAAATGTGAGATGAGTGTGTTTGTGTGTGTGTGTGTGTATGTTTGAAAGAGAGAGAGGGGAGAGACTGATTTAGTGGTTGCTGAATTTAAGAGTGAATGCATTCTGTTCTGTAAAAGTCTTTTGAAGAATCTGTTATTTATTTGTATTCATTTCAATCAGCAGATCATTCCATTCAGATGTCCAAACTGTGTTTCAGAGTAGACATCCAGGCAGGTCAGGATGTTGCAGTATAACCCAGAAGAGGATTGCAGGACCTTGCGCTTGAATCTGGACTGGTACGACCCTGGAACCAAGACATAATGCTGGGGATGAGTGTCCACTGGCGCTGAGGCAAGAAGCTCTGCAGCTGCAGCGTGACGTTTTTTCTTCATTGAAATTTGTCAACTGTGCCAGTCATTGCAATCGGTGTGCCGTTTTTCTTCATTGAAACTTGTCAACTGTGCCAATCATTGCAATCAGTGTGCCGTTTTTCTTCATTGAAATTTGACGACTGTGCCAATCATTGCAATCAGTGTGTGCTGTTTTTCTTCATTGAAACTTGTCAACTGTGCCAATCATTGCAATCAGTGTGCTGTGTTTTTTTCTTCATTGAAATTTGTCAACTGTGCCAATCATTGCAATCAGTGTGCTGTTTTTCTTTAGTGAAATTTGACGACTGTGCCAATCATTGCAATCAGTGTGCTGTTTTTCTTCATTGAAACTTGTGAACTGTGCCAATCATTGCAATCAGTGTGCCGTTTTTCTTCATTGAAACTTGTCAACTGTGCCAATCATTGCAATCAGTGTGCTGTTTTTCTTCATTGAAACTTGTCAACTGTGCCAGTCAGTGTGCCGTTTTTCTTCAGTGAAATTTGATGACTGTGCCAATTGTACTGGTCAGTATGCCATTTTTCTTCAGTTAAATTTGATGACTGTGCCAATCATTCCAGTCAGGGTGCCATTTTTTCTTCAGTGAAATTTGATGACTGTGCCAATCATTCCAGTCCATGTGCCGTTTTTCTTCAGTGAAATTTGATGACTGTGCCAATCATTCCAGTCAGTGTGCCTTTTTTCTTCAGTGAAATTTGATGATTACCAATCACTCCAATCAGTGTGCCATTTTTCCTCAGTGAGATTTGATGACTGTGGCAATCATTCCAGTGAGTGTGCCATTTTTCTTCAGTGAAATTTGATGACTGTGCCAATCATTTAGTCACTGTGTTTTTTTTTCTTCATTGAAATTTGTTGACTGCCAATCATTCAGTGTGCCGTTTTTCTTCAGTGAAATTTGATGACTGTGCCAATCATTCCAGTCAGTGTGCCGTTTTTCTTCAGTGAAATTTGATGACTACCAATCACTCCAATCAGTGTGCTTTTGTTCTTCATTGAAATATAACAACTGTGCCAATCGTTCCAATCAGTGTGCAAGTCTATAGACCTTGGTGCAACAGATCCAGCAATATTTTTCAACATGACTTGATCCTAATTTTTTTAGTTGTCAGCGACAGAAAAGTCTGACAGAAATGCAGTGTAACTGTGACAAGGACAGTATGGCAGCTCATGCTAAACTGGTAGTGTTCCACGCTGTTTGAAAAGTCCGCCACTGTGTTGTCATCAAGGAATGAGCAGTCCCACTTCAAGTGCCAGCCGTAGGAGTGAGAGGAACCTCCCTACAACATCTGACGAAAGCAACTACAGCTTCAGTGAAGTTAAAGATACAGATAAGCAACAAAGCAAAAGACAGAACTCGAGTGTAGAATGGCAGTGCACTGTGGAAGTCCAGGTTGCCATTGAAAATATTAACGAAAGACTTGATTGCTTCAACGACTTAGCCACAGAGCATGAAGAGCAAACTAAAAACTCTGGCAAGGACATTTATGGACAAAATAGAGACAATTGAAGGTAGACTGCTTGAGTTGGGATCTAAAAAAAGCGACAGTAATGTAATAACAACATTGAAAAAGAAGAAGAACCAAGCCTTGCAGATAATTCCAAAGAGACGAGAAATAAAAATCAGGCGGTGCCAGGGTGACCAGAATGATCTGCAGCAGTACTCGCCCAGATGGAATCTGGGAGTAGTTTGAGTTCCAGAGCCGGAGAGGGAGACTGCAGACGACTGTGTTACCAAGGTGTGCAAGATCTTCAGTGATTTTGTTTGTGGGGAGACACGTCCTGAGGCCATCCAGGTGGCCCACAGAGTTGGACAGAGGAGCAGCACAGGCCGCAAACTATGTTTGTGTGCTTCGTTAACCGGCACAAGAGAGACTTAATAATGATTAATCAAAAAGAAAAGTGGAAAGGTAATGGTACCAGCATCAGTGAGGACTTAACTTCGGCAAACTATAAACTGTTAAACCAGTGCTCTGCAACATTCGTTGACAACGACAGCATGGAGCTGGAATGGCAAAGTATTTGCCAAAGTGAAAGATGGACAAAAAGTGGCACAGAATTATTCATACCAACGTGGATCAGGCTTTCAGGAGTGCACTGGTCTCAGTGAAGGTCAGTGATGATGAGAAGAAAATGATTTAATGAGGTTAACTTGATGGGAGTGGGGGGGGGGGGGGGGGGGGGGGGGGGGGGGGGGGAGGCGAGACTGGAAATTTTTTGTATGTATATATATAAAAGAATATGTGGTATGGTGAGCTTTGTTTTTTTTTTCTTGGTGGAGAGATGGTGTGGGGAAGGGGTATGGTTGGGGGTGGAAGATTTGAGACTGGACATCTTTTTTGTTTATGAAATAATGTGTGGTATGGTGAAGGTTTGTTGCTTTCCTCCACTTTTTGTTGCTGTTGTTTTCTCTACCTTTTTCAATTTCTTTTTTCTTTTCAGTACTTTCCATCGACTCATACTCCCTTCATAATTTAAAGCTAGTATTTGGTTGTAATTTATTATTAGATTGTAACCCAGACCTCAACCTCCCCCACTCTGACCACCCCCTCCCACCACCACCACCAAGTCTTCTTTAAACAATGAAATTTACTTTTGAAGCTGAAGGTCTTCTGGTGAGCTAAAAGCTGGCTGCCAATTTGTGTCAGCTTTGGACTGAAATGCTTTTTTTTTTTTTTTTCAAGTTGCTTTTTGATATGGTGTCTGTAGAAAAAAACATGAGATGGACCTTGAGAACAGACATTTGGAATTCATACTTCAGTGGACATGTGGCTGTTGTGGTCTGGGAAAGTTTTGGAAATTGACCTTGTATGTAGCCCCTTCCTTTGTTTACTTTTCTTCAGCTTATCCCTTTTCTCCACTTTCTTTTCACATTTCCTTTCTTTCTCTCCTCCTTCCATCATCTTTTCCTCCTTCTGTGCCTTGCCTTGCTCTTCTTCCTTTTTTTTTTTTTTTGTTGATAGTTTGTTTTGTTTCGTTGGTCATTTCTGTCGTCTTCATCATCTTTTCTGTCTCTTTTTAATCCTCTTCTGTGCCTTCTTCTTTTCCGTTCTTCTTCCCTCTTTTTGTTGTCTTCTTCCCTTCCTTCCCTGCTTTTAAATGTGTGCATTCACTGAAACCTTCATGCTTGCACTTGAATTTATGTGGGACCGATAGTAAATAAGTATGATATGGATATCCTTTGTAGCAAGTCAGAAATGAAATGCATTTATCATTATTTTCATGTAGTATAGATGATCTGACGATCTTGATCATATGTTTTTTGAAAGGGATTCCTTGTTGGACCTCCCTCTCTTGAAACGTGAATCACTATCAGTCATTTGTTGCAACTTACTTTAACAGTGCCATGTTTTTGTTTGTTTATTTGTTTGTTTGGTTTTGGCATTGTACACTTTCCTCAGTCTTTTTTTCCCTGTAGATCTAGTTGCAAAGTGAAACGACTGCAGGCGGAAATCTAAACAAATCTTAAATAAATGTCAGCGAACCGCCCAGAGAAACGTGGACAAACGAGTCACAAGACAAACCACAACGCGTTTCAACCTCTAGGTCTTCTTCAGGTGCAACAAACATGAAACAAATAACGAAAATGCACTTAGCTTTGATCGCTTCTGTGTTCAGCGCAAGAAAGAAGGCGTTGTTTCTTGCGCTGAACACAGAAGCGATCAAAGCTAAGTGCATTTTCGTTATTTGTTTCATGTTTGTTGCACCTGAAGAAGACCTAAGAGGTTGAAACGCGTTGTGGTTTGTCTTGTGACTCGTTTGTCCACGTTTCTTGGGCGGTTCGCTGATGGGGGAGTTACTGAGGAAAACACTGAGAAACAGTCAGTGATCCCCCCCCCCCCCCCCCCCCCCCCCCCCCCCCCCCCCCCCCCCCCCCCCCCCCCCTTCCCCCCCCTCCTCTTCCTTCTTCTTCTTCTTCGTCGTCGTCGTCGTCGTCTCGTCTTGTCGTCTTCGTCGTTCTTCTTTGTTCACACTCTTTTTTTCATATCATATCCTCTTAGCCTTTTCCAACTGCTTTAGTAGTAAAATTAGATGTTAAAAATAGTTGATTCATTGCATGCACAATTTTTGTTTCCTGGTAGAAAAAAAATGTAAGAAGAGATAAAGAAGTCCAAGACATCATTATCATCATCATTTAATACTATCATTTCTTTGTCATTTTGATACTCTCAGAAAGATGGATGTCACTTAGTTGTATTTTTTTTTTCCCTTCACACAGTAAGAAAGATTAATCAACATTTACTGAAGACTGCTTGTTTAATGTAATGATGGTTTTGTCACGTCAGTCAGCTGCACCTTTTTCGTGTGTGTGTGTGTTTGCAGGGAATGGGCCTGTGTATGTACATGTTTATGTGCATGTGTCTTCGACATGTTGAAAAGAAAAGAAAAAAATCAGCATGACAGGGCATTTTGAATGTAAATAGCTGAGTTTGCAGGGTGATTTAATATGGATCTGAAACTATATATGCATTGCTGTTTGTTATATTGCCTGTCTGCTGGAACAAAAAAAAGAAAGTGACTTGTTTTGATGGTTATGTATATCATTGAAATGCATGGCCATGTGTATGTATTACATTATGACAGCCAACAAACCAGTGTCAACATGCAAATGTGATCGCTGTGACAGAGACTGCCACTCTTGCATCGGTCCCTAAAGCCACAGGCGACGCTGCTCGGGTCGAGCAGTCAGCCCGGACAGATAACTAAATCTTAGGTCTGATACACTCTAATGTTAAACAGTGATGATGACAATCTGCCTACAACTGATGTTTGATGTTATACAGTGATGATGCCACTCGGCCTACAACTGATGTGTAATGTTATACAGTGATGATGACAATCTGCCCATAACTGATGTGTAATGTTATACAGTGATGATGACAACCTGCCTACAACTGATGGTTTAATGTTTTATAGTGATGATGATAATCTGCCCACAACTGATGTTTAATGTTTTACAGTGATGATGACAATCTGCCCTCAACTGATGTTTAATGTTTTACAGTGATGATGACAATCTGCCCTCAACTGATGTTTAATGTTTTACAGTGATGATGACAATCTGCCCACAACTGATGTTTAACGTTTTACAGTGATGATGACAATCTGCCCACAACTGATGTTTAATGTTTTACAGTGATGATGACAGTCTGCCCACAACTGATGTTAAACGTTTCACAGTGATGATGACAGTCTGCCCACAACTGATGTTTAATGTTTCACAGTGATGATGACAGTCTGCCTACAACTGATGTTTATGTTTTGCAGTGATGATAATCTTTCTACACCTGACGTTTAATGTTTCACAGTGATGATGACAATCTGCCGACAACTGATGTTTAATGTTTTACAGTGATGATGACAATCTGCCAACAACTGATGTTTAATGTTTCACAGTGATGATGACAACCTGCCTACAATTGGTGTTTAATGCAGCATGGAACCTCTTCTGAGCAACATTCTGAGAAAGCTGGACCTGGTCTTATGAAGCAGCACTTCATCTGTCAGCGACATTCTCAGATCTTTCTACACACACACAGGTAGACTAGTTTTTCCCTGTGTTTGTGCAATTTTTCTGGCTGCACAACAATTGCTTATGTGTATCAGTTTGCTTGTGTAGCATGTTTATCAGTCCCTCCCCCCCCTCCCCCCTTTTTAAAAAAAAAAAAAAAATTTTATCGTGGATCTGATAATGTCTGAAAATCAGCAATGTTAGTGAATTTAAGTTAAATATCTGAAATTAGTTGTAGAAAGCAAAGAAAGAAAGAAAGAAAGAAAGAAAAACAAACAAACCAACCAAAGTGTTATGCATTGCTGTATACTCAGATAGTGTTGCCCATGTTTGGAAGCACATTCTGACTGGTGTATACTTCTGCCCATATGGGAGCTGTATGTAAACAAAAAGTTTATAATTGTGTGTTAAGTATGTATTCAGTTATTTTTCAGCCATTGCACCGAGTTGTGTAATAGTTTTCTTAGTTACCAATGTTTCTGTTGAATACAACAGCATTGAAATTATTTAGAGTTAAAAGTGTTTAAGGAAGAAGCACTGTGATGTACGTAACAATTTTCTGTTTTAAAGAAATATATGGGCTATGTTTTCTATGAAATTGTGCTTTGCATTGGTCTCTAAAGCCCCAGGGTGACGCTGCTTGGGTTGAACAGTCAGCCCGGACAGATAACTAAATCTTAGGTCGGATACACTGTAATGTTTTACAGTGATGATAATCTGCCTACAACTGATGTGTTATGTTATACAGTGATGATGACAATCTACCACATCTGATGTTTAATGTTTTACAGTGATGATGACAATCTGCCCACAACTGATGTTTAATGTTTTACAGTGAAGATGACAATCTGCCTACAACTGATGTGTAATGTTATACAGTGGTGATGAGAATCTGCCTACAACTGATGTGTAATGTTATACAGTGACGATGACAATCTGCCTACACTGAAGTGTAATGTTATACAGTGATGATGACAACCTGCCTACAACTGATGTGTAATGTTATACAGTAATGATGACAACCTGCCTACAACTGATGTGTAATGTTATACAGTGATGATGACAACCTGCCTACAACTGATGTGTAATGTTTTACAGTGATGATGACAATCTGCCTACAACTGATGTGTAATGTTATACAGTGATGATGACAATCTGCCTACAACTGATGTTTAATGTTATACAGTGATGGTGACAATCTGCCTACAACTGAAGTGTATGTTATACAGTGATGATGACAACCTGCCTACAACTGATGTGTAATGTTATACAGTAATGATGACAATCTGCCTACAACTGAAGTGTAATGTTATACAGTGATGATGACAAACCTGCCTACAACTGATGTGTAATGTTATACAGTAATGATGACAACCTGCCTACAACTGATGTGTAATGTTATACAGTGTGATGATGACAACCTGCCTACAACTGATGTGTAATGTTTTACAGTGATGATGACAATCTGCCTACAACTGATGTGTAATGTTATACAGTGATGATGACAATCTGCCTACAACTGATGTGTAATGTTATACAGTGATGGTGACAATCTGCCTACAACTGATGTTTTAATGTTTTACAGTGATGATGACAGTCTGCCTACAACTGATGTTGTTAATGTTTTACAGTGATAATGACAATCTGCCTACAACTGATGTTTAATGTTTTACACAGATGATTACAACCTGCCTACAACTGCTGTTTAACACAGCATAGAACCTCTTCTAGGCAGCATTCTGAGAAAGCTGGATCTGGTCTTCTTACTATAATGTGTTTAGAGGTAAGGAGGGGATGGGGTGTGTGCAAATGAACAGAAAATGTGTAAACTTTGACAGAAGCTTTGGATGACACCAAGATCATGTGTGTTGTCATAGTGCTATAGTGCAGCCAATTCTTGACAATGATAGAAACTGTGAATGACTTTGATGATAATTGATTGCGTGATTACATCATGATTTGTTTTTATCATTGATTGCATAATGTAATGTGATAATCTCATGAATTGGTTTTAGTTGTTGCATAAAAAGTGTTATTCATTCTGTTTGAGGTTGGCATGCATTTTTATTGTAACTATTGTAAGCTCAAAAAATGACACTTTCACTCAGTATGTATGTGTTTCCCCCCACTTTAATTGCTTGCAAAATGTTTGTTTTACTAACAGTATTGAATCACTGGGATGTACATTATGATTTTGTATGTTTAGGAGTATATGGACTACATGATTTGCACCAGAAACTGTGCATGTCCCAGGTTTTGTGTTAGTGCATTGTATTCATCATTTTTATAGGATTACTCAAGGGATGGCTCTTGAGACTTCTGGTCTAAGGTACAGTGTGGATTTTCTCACTTTTAAGTGTGGTCGTAATGTAATTATATGAAAGAATGATGCTTGATGTTAGTCATTGAAACCAAACGGATATTCCACTTCTTCTAGCGTAAAGCTGCTGACCTGCCTGTGGATGATGTTCAGTGCAGCAGCAGGCCTTGTCAGGGCAGTGCCATCTGAAAGCTGGATCCAGTCTTATAAGACAGCATTTCTTCCTCCTACTATTTTGTGAGTATATATTTATGTCTTGTGTGTGTCTGTGTGTGTGTGCCTGAGAGAGCAGAAAATGTTTAAAGCTTAACGGAAGTGTTGGATAATGCTAAGATCATGGGTGTTGTCTCAGCACTGTATTGCTGTCAGTTCTTCACTGTGACAGCAACTGTCTGTGGCATTCTGAAAATCTTTCTACACACATACAGGTAGACTAGTCTTTCCCTGTGTCTGTGTAAGGTTTCTGGCTGCACAACAATTGCTTATGTGTATCAGTTTGCTTATGTAGCATGTTTATTAGTCACTCCACCCACCCACCCACCCACCTTTTTTTTTCTTTTTTTTTTTTTTAAATTTCTAACATGGATCAGTTACTGCCTGAAAATCAGCAATGTTAATAAATTTGATTGGAATATTTGAAATTAGTTGTAGAAAGCAAAAACAAACAAACAAAAAAAGTGTTATGCATTGCTGTACACTCAGATGGTGTTGCCCAGTGTTTGGTAGCACATTCTGACTGGCGTATGCTGCTGCCCATATGGGAGCTGTATGTAGACAGAAAGTTAACCTGTAGAGTGCCTGTAAGCCGTCAGCTGATACCGCAATAAAAATGTACTACCTGTGCCTATGGGCCGTCCACTGACGTCATGCATTTTTCTTGAATTTACATTTGTTACTGTTCCTATCAAAGGACTGAAATAGAGTGTGCATAGTAAGCCTTATATGTCTGTAGTATTAAAATGATATGAAAATGACCACACGTGAGGGAAAAGACCATTTATTTTCATCACTGACTGGATGACCAGCCAGCGCTTTGTCTCCATTGCAAAGATGGCGGCGCAACCTTCGACGAGCGTAGCAACCAAATCAATGTACTTACACAGCTGAGCAGGCTCTGCTAATCATTTTTGACAAAGATAATAATCTTTTATTCAACAACTCACTTGAGCATGAAGGTGAGATGATGATAGTGATGGAATTGCCGACCATATTCATCAGTTACTGAGTCGTGCTGTGCGATCTCAAGAGTGTGTTCAGCTGACTGGTTACCAGCGCTGAACGAGCTAGCCTAGTGTGTACTCTGCACTGTGTGCGAGTGGCCAGTGACGTGTTAGTCAGCGTGAGAGGGTAGCGCGGCCTGCTCGCAGCGTGACACAGGCAGCAGCAGAAAAGGTAGGGGAAGAGGCAAGGGGGCGTGGTGGGGGGAAGGGGGCGTGGTCGTGGACTGACCTGTTTGCATGAAGTGTGAGCATCTTGATAGACTTCTAGACTGTTTTACTTTCATATACAGGTGTAGTATGACAATACAAACTTTATTTTCAACGTTTTTGCTTTGTGTGTTTTTTTTTTTTTTGGATGTGAAGCTGTAGTGGTAAATGCATATGTTTTTGACCGTGCAAAAAAATCTATCGAAATCTAAATGCCTAAATATTTTTTTTATTATCAAAACTAAAACAAAAGAAGCCCAGATTAAAAATCTCCATTCAATTTCTTTCAACAATAATATATATTTTATTTTTATATCTTTTGTAGTTTCTGAGCTAGAATTTTTTGTTAATTATTACCCCCAAATCATTAGATTTCCCTGGCTCTGGGAAAGCCTTTGTCTGTAATGTTTTCTGGCAGTGAACAGGTTTTGATAATTGTGTGTTGAGTATATCTTGAGGTATTTTCCAGCCATTGCACCAAGTTGTGTAATAGTTTTCTTAGTTACCAGTGTGTCTTTTAAAATAACACAGCATTAAAATCATTTAGAGTAAAAATGTTTCAAGAAGAAACACTGGGATGTACATAACAATTTTCTGTTTTAAACGAATCTATGGGCTATGTTTGATATGAAATTGTGCTTTGCATTGGTCACAAAAGCCACAGGCAACGCTGCTCGGGTCGAGAGCAGTAGGCCTGGACAGATAGCTAAATCTTAGGTCTGATACACTCTAATGTTTTACAGTGATGATGACAATCTGCCTACAACTGATGTTTGATGTTATACAGTGATGATGACAATCTGCCTACAACTGAAGTGTAATGTTTTACAGTCATGATGACAATCTGCCTACAACTGATGTGTAATGTTTTACAGTCATGATGACAATCTGCCTACAACTGATGTTTTAATGTTTTACAGTCATGATGACAATCTGCCTACAACTGATGTGTTATGTTATACAGTAATGATGACAGTCTGCCTACAACTGATGTGTTATGTTATACAGTGATGATGACAATCTGCCTACAACTGATGTTTAATGTTTTACAGTGATGAGGACAGTCTGCCTACAACTGATGTTTATGTTTTACAGTGATGATGACAATCTGCCTACAACTGATGTTTAATGTTTTACAGTGATGATGACAGTCTGCCCAAAACTGATGCTTTAATGTTTTACAGTGATGATGACAGTCTGCCTACAACTGATGTTTAATGTTTTACAGTGATGATGACAATCTGCCTACAACTGCTGTTAAACGCAGCATGGAACCTTTTCTGAGCAACATTCTGAGAAAACTGGACTTGGTCTTACTATCATGTGTTTAGAGGTAAGGAGGGGATGGAGGGGGGGGGGGGGTGGGGTGGGGGTGGTGGTGGTGCGAATGAACAGAAAATGTGTAAATTTTGACAGAAGCTTTGGATGACACCAAGATCATGTGTGTTGTCATAGTGCTATAGTGCAGCCAATTTTGACAATGACAGAAACTGTGAATGACTTTGATGATAAATAATTGTGTTGATTACGTCATGATTTGTTTTTATCATTGATTGCATAGTGTATTGTGATAATCTCATGAATTGGTTTTAGTCATTGCATAAAAAGTGTTATTCATTCTGTTTCAGGTTGGCTTGCATTTATATTGTAACTGTTGTAAGCTCACAAAATGACACTTTCACTCAGTATGCATGTGTTTCCCCACCCCCCCCCCACTTTAATTGCTAACAAAATGTTTGTTTTACTAACAGTATTGAATCACTGGGGTGTACATTATGATTTTCTATTGATTAGGAGTATATAGACTACATGATTTGCACCCTGAAACTGTGCCTGTCCTGGTTTTGTGTTAGTGCATTGTATTCATCATTTTTATAGGATTACTCAAGGGATGGCTCATGAGACTTCTGGTCTAAGGTACAGTGTGAATTTTCTGACTTTTAAGTGTGGTCGTAATGTAATTATATTATATGAAAGAATGATGCTGGATGTTAGTCATTGAAACCAAACGGATATTCCACTTTCTTTTTCTAGCGTAAAGCTGCTGACCTGCCTGTGGATGATGTTCAGTGCAGCAGCAGACCTTGCCTGGGCAGTGTGCCATCTGAAAGCTGGATCCAGTCTTATAAGACAGCATTTCTTCCTCCTGCTATTTTGTGAGTTACATATTTATGTCTTGTGTGTGTGTCTGTGTGTGTGCCTGAGAGAGTAGAAAATGTTTAAAGCTTAATGAAAGCATTGGATGATGCCAAGATCATGGGTATTGTCTCAGCACTGTATTGCTGTCAGTTCTTCACTGTGACAGCAGCTGTCAGTGACATTCTCTGATCTTTCTACACACATACAGGTAGACTGGTCTTTCCCTGTGTCTGTAAGGTTTCTGGCTGCACAACAATTGCTTATGTTTATCAGTTTGGATGTAGCATGTTTATCAGTCCCCCCCCCCCCCCCCCCCCACTCCCCCTTTTTGTTTTTAAAGAGAATTTCTGTCATGGATCTGGTATTGTCTGAAAATCAGCAATGTTAGTAAATTTAATTTGAATATCTTAAATTAGTTGTAGAAGCAAAAAAAAAAACAACAAAAAAAACATAAAACAAAAACAAACAAACAAACAAAAAAAGTGTTAGGCATGGCTGTACACTCAGATGATGTTGCCCGGTGTTTGGTAGCACATTCTGACTGGCGTATGCTGCTGCCCATATGGGAGTTGTATGTAAACAAAAAGTTAATAGTTGTGTGTTGAGTATGTCTTTAGTTATTTTTCAGCCATTGCACCGAGTTGTGTATTAGTTTTCTTAGTTGCCAATTTTTCTTTTGAACAACAACAGCATTGAAATTATTTAGAGTTAAAGTGTTTTAGGAAGATACACTCGGATATACATAACTATCTTCTGTGAAAATATGTGCTATGTTTTATATGAAATTGTGGTTTGTCCTAAGTCTGATTGATGTAGTAGTAGGCATCCTTCAGTATCGGAAGACTATGGAGTTGCGCTCAAGGTGTCTATTCTGGTACAGCGACGGGTGTGGCTGGCCAGTCTGACGTGGGAATGACAGTCTGGCAGAGGGCACAGATGAAGTCTGACGGAGGGCTTGCGTGGTCCTGTGATCCCTTAGGCTTTGCTGGCTGGGGCATCAATACTTGAAGATAGGCTAGTTTTTTTAAAATGCTTCTAGGCCTGAAAAGTCGAAGATGCTGTCTGGCCTAAGCGCAACGTGGTAAGGAGTTGATGCCCCTGGTAGGGCTTCCCATGTCAGACAGGCTAAGGGTGAGGATCCTGACTAATAGTAACCCGCCTTTCCTTTTCTTGTTTTCTGCCTTTCTTATTTGGCTCTTTTCTATCTTTGTCTCCCCTTCAAATCTTCTTTTCCACTCTCTTTTTCTCTCTGTGGTCTTCTTAAGATCCGCCATGTTTGCCGTGTGGTGGGACCTGTGATGGAGGGGAATGAGATCTGGTGATTGAGAGGGCCAGCGCCCTCAACACATCACTTTGGTTCAGACCTCTCCTAAACAGGAGGTACACTCTGGCCCAGGTGTATTGATCGGCTCCCCCTTCATGGGGCTGGGTCAGGACAGGCAGTTCTCCGGCTGGCCAAGTTAACCCCTGCAGTGCTCAGCTCTCTGTTCCCGGGAGTTGAGCATGATCAGGGGGGATAGGGTTTGTGGCGTTCTGTTGGTTGTATATCTCTCCTTAAGCCTGGAAGGGGTCAAGACAGTGATTTCTTGGCCCTGGCCCCTTTGTTGGACTCCATGGTGGGTGGGTAAGGTGAGACGAAAATTTATACAATAAAACATGGCTTTATCAAAAATCATTCCCCCCATAAAGAAGAGGAAGGCAGTGGACCCCATTTCCAGACAACCGGATTCAGACAGTGACTCAGATATGGAGACGAGAGAAAGGACAGGTTTTGGGGCTTCTGGCTTGTGATTGAAGGGACAGAGCAGGAAAAGCATATTTCTGCTCCGAGTCCTTTTGCAATTCAGAAGGGCTTTTCAAGGTCTAGCAGGCGACCCTCAGTCAGTGAAAAGGCTATGGAACGGCTCATTTCTCGTCCAGTGCAGATCGAAGAAGCAATCGGAACAGCTGCTGAGGGCAACAAGGTTCGTGGACAGAGACATCCAGGTGACTCCGCATAAGCAGTTAAACTCGTCTAAGGGAGTTATTTGGTGCCCGGATTTGAAAGGTGTCTCAGAAGCGGAGATCAAGACAGAGCTTGCATCCCAAGGTGTGACGGAGGTGCATAGGGTGACAGTCAAAAAAGGTGCAGAAAGAGTGCCCACCAACACCCTCTTTCTGACATTCTGCAACCCCTTTGCTACCTCCTGGTCATTAAAGTAGGCTACTTAAATGTCCGTGTGCAAATATATGTCCCATCCCCGATGAGGTGTTTCAAATGCCAGAGGTTTTGGACATGTCAGAGATCGCTGTTCTGGGGAGGAGGTGTGCGGTGTTTGCTGCAAGGCAACCCATGATGGGCCATGTAAAGACCCCGGCTCATTGTGCGAACTGCGGTGGCGACCACCCCTCCTCTTTCACGCACCTGCCCTGTTTGGATTCAGGAGTCCACATCCAGAAGGTTAAAACCGAAAAGAAAATCTCGTTTTTTGAGGCACGTAGACAGGTTGTTGGGTAGCCAACATCAACAGTGTCTTCGTATGCTTCAGCAATTAAGAAAGTTCAACCCTGTTCAGTCTGCTGCTGCCAGACTGATGAATTTATTTTCACCAAAACGTTGCAAGTAGAATGTTAAACTGGAAGCAAAGACCACCTCCCAAACCAAAGTGGGTGCCCCTGGTGGAGGCAAAAAATCCGCCACCCCTCAGACTGCCCAGCTACTCCTCCTTCTGCTGCTGGGCAGATTAAAAAGCCAGCCCTCCCGCCTCAAACTTCTGTGAGCAGTGCCCGTGCGGGCAAGGGAGTTCAACCCAGTGTGGAGATGGTGGAGATGAGAAAGAAACCTCCACCATCTCCAAAATCCAGGCCTTCTTCACCTGTGGGCAAGTCTGCCAACAGGTCTGAAGACTCCAACAGTCTTGTCCAACTTTCTAATAAATTCGCTCCACTGAATGCAGATGATGACGAGGAGATGACCTGATTTCTCTCCTATTCATTCTCTGCACCATGGACAGTACAGTAATCCATTGGAATATCCGTGGCTTACATTCAAACTTTGAGGAGCTGCAGCTTTCTGTGTCAAACATTAAAACCTTACGTCGTAGCTCTTCAAGAAACTAAAATTCAAAGCCAGAAGACCTTCACTCTTTCTGGCTTTAATATTCTTTCCAAGCCTGCACAACCATCCACATTGGGACTGTCGGGCGGTGTTGCCCTTCTTTTACATAAAACTTTGCTGTTTAGTCCTGTCGCTCTGACTACCTCCCTTCAAGCTGTAGCTGCGAGAGTCACTCTCCACAAAACTATTACAATTTGCTCACTCTATCTGCCACCTTCTGTCCCGGTTTGTCGTCAGGACCTTGTCAGTCTGATTGGAGAGCTTCCTCTCGGCTTTTTTGCTGTTTGGTGATTTCAATGGACACAACCCCCTTTGGGGTAGTGTGAATTCGTCATCCAGAGGTCTGCTTCTTGAAGATGTCCTTTCAGACTTTGATTTGTGTTGTCTGAACGGATCTGCACGGAAGTGACCATTTCCCTGTTCTTTTAAAACCTGTATTAACTGAAACCACCTCTGTCTCACAACGTCTTAATTATAAGAAGGCAAACTGGAATCTTTTTGCAACCATATTTCAAAAGAATTCCAGGAATTGATTTTCTTCAGATCCAGACCCAGCAGAATCTCTGA
>JADBJO010028008.1:0-20619 GCA_016801955.1 Conus betulinus
CTGTGCGACCTGGGAAAAATTTTGACATCGCGTAGTGACTTGTGGGGTCCTTCTTCCGCGGCAAAAACCACCACAACATAGTAGGAAAAACCCCCCCAAAGGGTGTGGGAAAAAACGGAAAGAGAACCGCCCGCAACATCCCCTTGAAAGTAACCTGTCCCCCGCCATGGGCGCGGGGGGCGCAAATCGGTTGGTTGAAATGAACCGCGGCTGTTGGGACATGGGACCTGGGCATTTTGAGAATAAATATGCGACCAATAATGATACGTCAAACTAACAATTGCACGATAGGGACTATAAGCGAAAGCGATTATGAAGAACTATTAAGTTAATTGGAAGGTGCTGTCTTTCAGTTCAAAAACTGACAGAGTTTTTAAAACCACCCTGCGATTCTTGTCGGCTGCAAAACAGAAAACATGTGTGCATACAGTGCCATTCTATTTCTTCGCACACACTAGATGAGAAGGCTGTCATGGTGTAATGGGTGTAGATAACACATGTGATGATCTATTCATGTTATTTTAGGGTGGTTGAAGGTTGCATGAATTGGACGGAAGAAAATTACGCATCTGCATACCGGTCAAGAAGACCTTGCTAAGGAATCTTCCACCACATGATTCTTTATTTTCCCACCAGATGTGAATCTGGTCATGTTTCTTGAAGAGGGTAAGAATTTTTTGAATTTAAATCAAAAATTTCTGGACCGAATCAAATTTAAATTTTTTTTACAGATTACGGTGGGCTGTTTTCATATTTTTGGTTTTTAGTGCATCATTTTTTTCTTAGCCATAGCGTAATCGATTTTGTGACAAAAACTGTGCTGTCCCGTCTCTTGATGCTGATGGCTGGTCTTGTAACAATTTGAATGAATTGAACTGATCCAGTGTCATGACGCACAAGTACAAAGAACACACAAAACAAGGTCACAATGTACTGCCTATTAAATATACACGCACAACCACACGCATTACCAAGAACAAATACAATAGCAAACATTCTCGTCTTCCTTTCTTTTGGATGTCACAACAACCGAGGTGTGAAAACTCGCCCAAACAACGTCCCCCCACATACTGCCATGCCGGTGATCTGGTGAGGTATGTTGGTTGGGGGGTGCATTTCCATGGCCGTGTGCTGTGAAGTGTTTTGTCTGAAGAAGAACATGTTTGCGGACAATGCTCTAGTCGTTTCGGCGTAATGGTGGCGTTTAACTACGTTGTCTTCCCCAGTGTGTGTTAAATCGGTATTTCATTTCCGAAGGTGACTAGGCATCAGAGCGGCGTCCTCCCTGTGGTTGCCTCATGACGACGGAGATGACATCTCATGAAATCTCCAGACCCTCCCCCCTGATTGCCCGGTGTCCGGTGGTTATCTGGACAAGCCATGCTGTAGCTGTGGACGTGGAGCCGAAATAAAAGCGGCTTTGTTGCAATGGCCACTTCAGGTGGCAACGGAAGATTACGTCCACCCACCCCCCTTCCACCAAAAAAAGGAAAATCTTACAAGAATAGAATAACTGAAGATGGAATGGAAGAAAAAAAAATGAAAGAAAAGATAGATCAAAGTCTCCATGTTATCATTGTCCCCCCCACTGTCACCCCACTCCAACACATACTGTTAGTTAGTCCATAATGATCTTTGCCTCTACGATAGTAATGCTTATCACCCACCGTTTATATATCCCCCAACCCGTATCACCCCCTATTTTTCTAAACAATCTAAGACAATAAGACAAAATTTGTTTATCATTCCAATAACAGTCTTCGGCATGTGCAAAAACCCCAAGGCGGCAGCTGCTCTTTAAGTTTGCTTGACTGGTGCTCGGGTGCTTATTTCCTTGGAATTTATAGTTTATTTTGTAATTTAGGTTCCCTTGTTGCGGATTCATTTCATTCCAAAGAACCTTTCCCTCAGCGCTTGTGTCTTAAGAGAGTTATCCTTCTTATAGTTTCAACTTTTTTATACAAGTAAAATAAATGTAGCTGTTTGCTCGTGGTTATATAATGAATTGTTTCTTTTGCTTCTTAGGTGGCACCTTTTGGTTAGGTTTTTTTTGAAAACTCACACAAACATACTACAGGCAATGCACACCAAGCCTTTTATGCCTTTTTCCCTGGCCTTTTTTCTCTTAGAGCATTCATTCTTAAAACCGAAAACGGCATATGGTTCAATCACACACGACCACTTTTCGTGTTCAATAATGAGACACAATCACGTTTCGAAATATCAGTTACTCCTTCCCAGGCGGGTTATAAGTTGTTGAGTTTTCTTCTTCTTTTTCCATTGAAGATGGTCTCTCTCTACCCTCACTCGCTCTTTGTTTGGAGCATTAATTAACCTTGCTGAAGGTTCGATTTTGAGAAGCATTTATGATTTCCTCCCATTCACTCAATCAACACAACCGTCAACACTCACTCATTAGCATACTGTAGTTAAGTAGAGAATGAATATCACTAATATCACTACAGATTGAACCTTATCACTTCCTATGTTTGCAATCTACTAAGCATAATATCAAGCTTTAGTTTGTTGTGTAGTAAATATTTTTGCAGTGCATTGAAATACCAAATACCAAACTGCTCAGCTAAGTTGCTGGGAATGTTGCTTCGGGTACTTATCCATCCTTGGCATTTATTAGTTTAATTATATAATTATTTTTTTTTTAACTAATTATTGTTGTTGTTAGTATTGAGATATTGTGGAGAATTAAAGGGGATGATTTGGATGGTGAAATCGAGATGGGGAGAGCGCTAAGTGAAGAAGGCAGGGAAGTTTGAGAGGTAGCAATCGACGGTAGGGTCAATATAGTAGTGCCGTTACCCCCCACTTTTGCACACAACGACGATATTATAAATTAATACACATTTCATAAAGTAATTAACCCTTATTAAGGCCTTATTAAGGCATAGCCGAGTACAAAGTATAAGTTTGCAAGTATACTTTTAGATAATTGGTTGTTTTTGACCTATTCACATTTGAAATAAGTTATGACATGAGTAAGTTTATGAATAAGGATTTTATGCAAGAGTTTGTTTAAAATGATACAATGTTTTAGAATAAGGATTTTTTTTTATAGGCTGTCTTGAAAGAATTCATGATGCTCCCCTTTTCTTTAATGTTCTATTGGTAGGGAATTCCAAAAGTGTTCCGCCGGAATAGATAAGACTAGTTTTTGAAAAGATCAGTTCTTGGTCGACGGATAAGTATGTTTATTAGTGTAACGTGACTGATTGAGAGGAAATTTAGCGGTTAAGTAGGAGGTGCGTAAAACCGTTCATAATTCTGTACATCATTATTGCTTTGTCGTATTGAAGTTTGAGTGACAAAGGAAGAATGTTTTAGTTTGATATAGTTTGAGGGGTTAATGAAGATGATTTTTAGAAGTATAGCCTTGAGGGCTTGTTTATTAACCCTGGCTAGAGGTTTCAATGAATTTCACAACTACACGAATCATAAAGAGTAGAGGCATAATCAATAAATGATTGACTTATATGCATGGTAAAAGTGCTTACGTGCGTGCGTTTATTATTATATCAAGAAATTCTTTTATTTATTTTTGTCAGCTGGAATACTTTTTGTATTTGACACGCGTTTTGCTTTAAGCAAGTAATATGATGGGGTGCCCAGGTGAGATTATGATCCTAAGGTGACGTCCCAGAACTTTACTTCTTCACTTTACTTCTTCAAAGCTGGTTTACCAACATCATCTATGTAGATAGAGGGCATTACAGAAGAAGTTATGGTCTTTTTTTTTTTTTTTTTTTTTTTTTTTTTTTGTTTTTTTTTTTTTGTTTTTTTTTGCGCCGGCGACGTGGTTATAATCATATACTTAGTTTTCCTTTTTTATTATTTAAAGACATGGTGGATCGGTTTTAGTAGCAAGTCGCACGTAACATAACTGGTCAACATTCCTCTTGCATTTATATATGCATTTTACGGATAACTGATGGAGGTTTAGAGGTAGTTTGAACGAGACACATGGTCACTGTCAGTCTTCTGTTGACGACGGTCACCCCCAGGTAGAAACTGGAATGGAACCCGCCCGGGAAGCAAAGTGCAACGGCCGCCGTAAAAACACGTGCTGCTGTGGCGGTCCTCCTCGGCGTGCTCTTCGTGTTGCCGATGCGTCTCTCTATTTCTTTCTTTCCTTTCCGAAGGCAGCCACTTAACACATTCCTCCTGTTTGACATTGTGTCTTCCTCTTTACCTGCTTTACAAACCTGCTGCTCATTTTCATTTTCAATACTAGCTAAGTTTGAGTGTGAAGTTTTCTTTCCTTCCCTTTTTTTTTCTTTTTTTTTTGTTTTTTTTTTTTACACAAGAGTTCCTATCTGGCGATGAAAAGACATTAAATAAAACCCTTCACTAAGAGAACTGATCGTTCCGGTCAAGCTCGTCAAGCGTTCTTTTTTTCTTTCTGTTGCACACCTAACAGGAGAGAAATGAACTGTTTAAGAACAAATAGAAGAAATGGCGCTTCATCATCGAGAGTTAAACCAACCCCAACTTTTAAACATCAGTTAGAAAAGAATGGGAGTGTTCAATTTTTTTCTAAGATAACAACACAAAACAGATATCGTTAGAATGTCGAACCGCACCCCCCACACTTGTTTTATCAATTCCCTACAACTCGTTCATCAGGTCTCTCTACTTTGCTTATACGTCTTCCTTTGAGTGTCCACAATCAACAATTTGATTTTTTTTTCTGACACTTTTCAGGTTGGGGCTCGCCCGGCGAGAAAAAAACAAAACAAAAGAAACAAACAAAAAGACACCAAAAAAAACACAACAACACAACAAAATCAGACCTTGCACTCCTTGACTGGAAGGTGTCAAGAGTGGGGGCGGCCACAGTCTCTGCTGGCAACTCATTCCAGTCTCTGATTGTTCTGGCGAAGAATGAGAATTCTTCTGCCGGTACTGTGTGCGGCACTGGATGGCAGAGTGCTGTTGGTCATGTCCTCTTCTTTGGCGGACTGGAGCTGGATGAAGTTTGTTGTGGCTGACTGCGACCATATTATTGCAAATCTTGTACAGCATTGTCAGACGTGCTATCTGCCGGTATCGCTGAAGGGAGGGCCATCCCAGTTGAGAAAGAATGTTATTTACACTTGAGGTGTTGTGGTAGTGGTTCAATATGAAGCGAGCCGCCCCTTCTCTGTATAGCTTCTATTCTGTCCACATTCCTCTGTGTATGTGGGTCCCCACACAGAGCTGGCATATTCCAAAAGGGGCTTGACAAATGTCGGGTAAGCCCTCTCTCCACTCTCGCAGCTCTGAGGGGTCAGCTTTCAAGTTCAGATGAAGGAATCCCAACATCCTGCTTGCTCTCAAAGTAATGGCATCAATGTGAGAATCCCAGCTGATGCTCTTCTCAATGGTGACGCTGAGATACTTGACTGATGACACAGTGTCAAGTGTGTGTCCATGCAGCTTGTACTGGTTGTGGAGGGGTCGCCGACTTTTGGTCACAGGAAGAGCAGTAACACTTCCCTGGGTGAAAAAACCATGTCCCAGCTCTTCTCCCATTCTCCAAGGTGGTGGAGGTCCTCTTGTAGCTGGTCTTGGTCTCACTGGGATGTGTCTGCTCTAATAAGCTGCCAGTGTCATCAGCGAACAGCCTACAAGGTGAAGGTCAGGCTCTCAGGGAGATCGTTAATGTATGTATATACAAGGAACAAGCAAGCTCCAAAACTTATCCTTGTGATATACCTGACTTCACACTCACAATTCTAATTGGGATCCCTCCCTCCCCTCCACTACAACTGCTTGACATCCGTTTTGACAGAAATCCCTTGATCCAGCGGTTGACACAACACGTTGATGCTCGTATTGTGTGGTGAAGCTTGTGCCAAGAGGAGACTGTGATTTACCCTTGTCAAAAATGCTTTAGCAAAATCCATGACCAGACCAGGATGTCTGTCTGTCGTGTCCCTCTTCCATGCTGTCTACGAACTCATCAATGAACTCCAGGAGGAGGTGGGTCTCACAGGATCACTGTCTCCCTGAACCCGTGCTGCTGGGCATAGAGGATGTCGTTCTGCTCTAGATGTTTCCATCACAGAGCTCACAATGGTGTGCTCCAGCAGCTTGCAAGAGATGCAGGTCAAGGAGACAGGCCTGTAAATTTGCTGGGTCCATAATGCTCCCCCTTCTTGTAGATAGGTACGATGAGCGCATCCCTCCAGTCAGATGGAACTTGAACCAGTAGGGACGGATGACTGAAAGATGGCAGTGAGTATGGGGGCTATTTCCCGTTCCGCTGATAATGGTCCTCTGCAAGTTCTCTTAAAGACTCTTGAGCTGACTCCATCGGGACCACTGGCTTTTTATGAGGTTCTAGTTCTTTCAACATTGTTTTGACTCCTTCCTCAGTGACCGTGATAGTATTCAGCTGTGAGTAAGCCTTGTCTGCCATACTACACACACTTCTGTCTCCAAAAACACTTCTCCAAAAAACTCGTCGTTGGGAGTAATTTTCTGCCATCACTGAACACTGATTGGAAATTGTTGATTGAGGGCCTCTGCTTTTTCTTTCTTTTTCTTTTGGGTCAGATAACAGGGGTTCCATTCATCTTAAGAGAAGCAGCTCTCCTGCATTTGGTTTGACCTCTGGTGCTTGATGTATGTTCCAGAGGCGTTTGTACTTGCCAGCTGTGCTCAGCGTGTTCCTTTCTCCAATCAAGGTGCTGCTGAGGTATTCCCAGTATGCCCTACGTTTTTTTCCGCTGAGCTTCTCTTTTGAGTTCTCCATGCCTTCACCCTCAGTTTCTTCGGGTCGGTACCCTGTTTCTTCTCTTCTTTCTTCTTTTCTCCTTCCATTTTTTTTTTGTAAGGCTCTATTTTCTCTTACTGATGAGGTGCTTTAATTCGAAGATATCCATGGTAGAAATCTCCTGGTTCCTGATAGTTTTGGTTGGAATGACGGTATGGATGGCTTTCTGGAGAGTAGCTTTTAAATAGGTTTTCAGATTTCCTCAGTGTTCATCAGGTCTCTCCTTTTCCACAACATCTGCAGCTAGGTTCCCTCTCCACCACCTCCCTCAGCTCATTCTAGTCTGCCTTCTTGTAGAGTAAGATGGTTCTAAGTCGATTTTTCTCTACTGGCTTTTTCTTTTTTTTTTTTTCAGTGGGGAAATGATGAGGAACTCAGCATACACTATGCTGTGATCAGAGAGGCCTGGAATAAACTTCACACTCTGGGACCAAGCTGAGGACAGTTGGTGTAAGAAGATGAGGTCCAGGATGTTTTCTCCTCTCTCTTGTTGGTTCCATCTCCATCTGCTCAAGGCCGCGGTCACAGATGATGCTGGCAAGCCTATGATGGAGATCTGGACAGGGAGACTGAGGTTTAAGTGTCCATCGCAGGCCAGTCCCAACCAGGAAAGTTTTAAGTCCCCTCCAATAAGGAAATGCGCATTGGGGATCATAACTGACCTGATCAACGATGATTCAAAATGAAGTAGTGCCTCCTTGTCAGTGACATGTGGCCTATAGTAGGAACAGAGATAAAGAGATGGTTTTTTTCCCTTGAGTTTCGCTGGACCCAAACAATCTCATAGTCTGTCTGTTTCCAAAGCTCGGGGACTGCACAACTGTCATACATAGCTCTCACAGCTAACCAATACTACTTCCACCACACCTTCAGTTCTGTTTCTGTCCTTTCCTGTTGATCTTTATAGGATAGCTGCTGAAGAAGCCGGGTGGGAAAATATCAGCATCACCAATGGTGGAGTCTAACCATGTTTCTAAGCAAAAGAATGACGTCTGGCTTTGTGCTGTCCAAAAGGCAAGTGTGCTCAGCCTTTTCTGCCAGTCACTGAGCAAAAGTTGATGCCGAGCGTGTCGAAGTGGTCTATTGGCCCTCTTGTTCTGCTGACCTACTCTAGTTGGGGTTGAGTATGGCAGGGTTTTTAAATGTTGCTTCCACTGGTGAGTCGCATAACTTGGCAGAGAAGTCAGTATGTGTTGAAAGTGATCAGTCCACTCCATGCAGATCAAGGAAGGCCGGTGTGACTGTTAGGGTTCCTGCACATTGCACAGTACCAGTGGGCTGCTGATCCCTCCTTATATTGAGTTGGTTGTACGTGGGAGTGTGGACGCGCTTTGACAGTGGGGGCGTAAAAACCACTGCCCACAGTTTCAGCACTCAATCCCTCTATCCTCCCCACGTAACAGTAACAGAGCAGATACCACACTGCCACTGCCTGGCTGGACTCACCACTGGGAGCAGCACCAGGGTTGGGCTCCCGGAGCATATAACAGGGAAAGAAGCAGGCCTGCCAAATAGAGCAGGACGAGTCGTGCTGGCAAGTTTTAGACCTTCTCTGACCTGATCTGTCCAAGGAGTCGATGAAGAGGCAATAATTTATTCCAAGTGTTCGAATACAATTTTTTCTTCGAACCCTGTTTCTTGAACAAGTCATGCGTCATGTTCTCACAAATGTGCTGTTCAAATGTCACGTGTGCCAACCTCATGGTGGCGTTCAGTCCAGAACTGTGCCAAAAGTTTATGCCGGCGTTCGAATGGTCTAGTGTCATTTGCGTGACCAGTAGTTCTGCTCACCTTCAGTGGTTTTGAAGTATGTCCGGTTTAAATGGTTCTTCCACTGGTGAGTCCTCACCAGATGGCAGTATAAGTCAGTATGTATATAAAGCTATATCCACTCCATATAGATCAAGGACCGTGTGACTATATATAATTCCTATTATTGCACATATAAGGTTGCACAATAAAGTTTAAATTGAGTTGGTTTTCATGCGACCACAACGCTTTGACATTGGGCGCATAAAACACTGCCCACAAGGTTAAGCTTATTTATAAACCTTATCTTTCACGTAACATATATACATATATATATATAATATACATATCCAATGCGTCTGATATTCACTGGGATGAAAGCACCAGGTATATTTTAAAGCATTAACAGGGAAACGCAGCCTGCCAATATATAGATTCGTTGCTGGCTCGTTTTAGACCTTCGATGATATAATCTTACCATATATCGATGAAAGATGCAATAATTTTTTCCAATGTAAAGAAAAATTTTTCTTCGAAATCCTTGTTGAACAGGTCCCATGGCCAAATGTTCTCACAAAATTTACATTGTTAAACTGGGAATGTGCCAAGCATATTGGTGGCGTTCATCCATATGCGTGACCTTATTCACTGGAGCCTTCAGCATCTAGTCCCAGTACACAGGGCTGGTCGACCTTAAAGTGCTCCTCACACAGATATCTTATATATATATACAATATATATATATTATATAATATAGATAAATATATGAGTGTTAATGGACAGAAAAAAGTCGGCCTGAGGCATCTGTTAAAAGGGAGGTTTAGACAAAAAGTTTAAAATCTAGAAGGGGTTTCATGCGATGGACATCGTCTGACGATTGGGGCGCATGAAACAACGTTGTAGATTTTGCCTTTTTTTTAACCTTAACCTTTGTTCAAGAGGGAGGTCATAATATGATTATGGGGTACATAGGGTATCTATTTCTATGCCTATATACAATAGTGGGCTGTTGACAGGTAAGGCAGTTTGAAAGGGGTCCCACAAAGAGAACTCCAAAAAAACATAGTTACATTTCTTGAGCCAGCGCTCGCAAACGGGCTGTCACTTTGAGGGGGAAAGTGGGGGGGGGGGGGGGGGGGGGGGGGGACTATATACAGGGGGGGGGGCTGGGGGGGGTGGGGTACCTGGACTGAGGGGGGGGGCCGACGTTTCGTGTCGTAGACACTTCAACGGGGGGTTGACAGCAGTGGAAGATGTTGATGGTGGTTGCCTTGGGTTCCTGAGCGCAGTTCTCATGGTGGGAAGGGGGGAAAGGGCAGAGGTTGGAGTGGTGGGCAATACTGAATGTAGGGGTGATCATGGTTCACAATAGAAATGGGGAGTGTTAATGGGGGACACAGAAAGGACAAAAGAATGGGGAGGGGGGGGGAAAAAAAAAAAGGGGGGGGGGGGGTGGGGGGGGGGGGGGAGAAGGGAGGGGGGAAAGGGGGAGGGAAAAAAGGGGGGGAGGGAGGGGGGGTGGGGTGAAGAGGAGGAGGGCTTGATGATTTGGGTGAGGTATCATTCCCTGACACTTGAGTCCATGTGGGCTCAAGGTGCCAAGGCACTGTATGACTGGCTCTCCATGTATTTCCTGTAGGTTCCCTTCTTGACGACCATTTCTCCAAAGGGCTGCCACTGCTGAGTGGGAAAGATGGTGATGGTCAGCTAAGATATAGACTATATTTCTGAGTCTGGCAGGTGAAGTGTTGGACCTCATGTGGAAGCTCTTTTCCAGAAGGGGCGCTTGCACGGTAGTTGTCGGATTTTAAGAAAGTGTCACAGGTTTTGCATTTTGGGTTTCTTGCACTGACAAGAAATTGCCTGTTGGGGGTTGAGGGGATGAAAGGGTGGAAGGTAGAGTGCAATCATGTGGTCACCAAGTTTTTTGTCCCTTTTTGAAACAATGCCACCCCACAAGTGGCAGAACTGAAAATGCTTTGGAGAGCTGGATCCTCCTTCAGGATAGTGAAGTTGCGGAGCAGAACGTTTTTTTTTTTCACACAAATAGATTGTGTGGATGGTAGGTCAGAGTGCAACTGAAAAGACTACAGACAAGACAAAACCGATGCTTTAAGAGCGGACAAGACAAGAGTTCACAACACAAGAAGACAAGAGAGAGACAAGAGACAAGACAAAGGGTAAGGGGGTCAAGACAAGACAGACACAAGACAAGACAAGACAAGAATCAACAAACAAAAACAAGACAAGACAAGACAACAAGAAGACACAAGAAGACAAGACAAGTGGGTATGGGGTTTAGCGGAGACAGAAAACAAGACAGACAAGACAAGACAAGACAAGGGGTATGGGGGTTTTTAAGACAAGACAAAAACAAACTTGTCTTGCAAGACAAGACAAGAGCGAGACAAGACAAGACAAACAACAAGAAGATGACAAGACAAGACAAAGAGACAAGACAGAGCGGGACAAGACAAGACAAGACAATAACACAAACAAGACAAAACAAACACACACGAAGACAAGAAGACAACACAAGGGACAAGAGCGGACAAGAACAAGACAAGACAAACACAGACAGACAAGAACAAGACAAGACAAGACAAGAAATACAAGACAAAGAAAGAGAGACAAACAGAGCGGACAAGAACAAGACAAACAAGAAGACATGGCAAGACAAGACAAAGAGACAAGACAGAGCGGACAAGACAAGACAAGACAAAGAGACAAGACAGAGCGGACAAGACAAGACAAGAGCAAAGACAAAACAAGACAAGACAAGATAGCAGACAAGACAAAGAGACAACAAGACAAGACAGAAGACATGACAAAGACAAGACAAAGAGACAAGACAGATCGGACACAGACAAGAGCAGAAGACAAAACAGACAAAACAACAAACAGACAAGACAAAAAGACAATACAAGACAAGCGGAAAAGACAAGACAAGAACACATACAAAAAAACAAGACAACACAAAGAGACAAAAAGAGACAAGACAGAGCGGACAAGACAAGACAAAGAGACACAAAAGCTTTATTTTCAAAAACAAGACAGACAAGACAAGACAATAGCGACAAGACAAGACAAGACAAGCAAGAAGACATGGACAAGACAAAGAGCAAGACACAGACAGAGCGGACAATACAAGACAAACAAGAAGACAGAAGGACAAGACAAAACAAGAAACAAGACAAACAAAGACATGACCAACAAGACAAAGAGACAAGACAGAGCGGACAGACAAGACAAGAGCAAGACAAAACAAGACAAACAAGACAGACAGAGACAAGCGGACAAGACAAGACAAAGACAAGACAAGACAAGACAACAAAACAAGAAAGACAGACAAGACAAGACAAAGAGACAAGAAAAAACAAGACAAGACAAACAAGAACAAGACAAAGAAAGAGACAAGACAGAACGGACAAGACAACAAAGACAACACAAAAGACAAGACAAGACAAGCGGAGAGAAGACAACAGACACAAAGACAAGACAAGACAAAAGACAACAAGACAAGACAGACAAGACAGACAAGACAAGAAGACAGACAAAGCTTTAAAGACTAGCACAGTCCTTAAGACAAAAGACAGACAAGATAAGCAAAGAGAGAGACAAGAAGACAAGACAAGGGTAAGGGGTCAAGACAAGACAAAGAGACAAGAAAACACAGACAAGACAAGACAAGACAAACAAGAAACACAAGAAGACAAGACAAGCGGTAGGGGACGTGGAGACAGAGAAACAAGAAGACATGACAAGACAAGACAAAGACAACACAGAGCGGACAAGACAAGACCAGACAAGAAAGACAAGACAAGACAGACAAGACAAGACGACAAGACAAGAGCAGACAAGACAAAAAGACAAGACAAGGAGACAGAAACAAGACAAAGACAAGACAAAGAAGAAGACAAAAGCCAAGACAAAGAGAAAGAGACAAGACAGGGGGACAAGACAAGACAAACAAGAGACATTACAAGACAAGACAAAGAGACAAGACAGAGACAAGAAAGACACAAGACAGACAAGACCAGACAGACAACAGAAGACAAGACAAGACAAGAGACAAGACAGAGCGGACAAGACAAGACAAGACAAAGAGACAAGACAGAGCGGACAAGACAAGACAAGTGCAGAAGACAAAACAAGACATACAAGACAAGAAGACAAGACAAGAGCGGACAAGACAAGACAAGAAAGACAAGACAACACAAAGAGACAAGAAAACAATACAAGACAAGAGAAGACAGAAAGACAAGGCAAAGAGAAAGAGACAAGACAAGCGGACAAGACAAGACAAACAGAAGAAGACAAGACAAGACACAAAGAACAGAGCAGACAAGACAAGACAAACAAGAAGACATGACAAGACAAGACAAAGAGACAAGACAGAGCGGACAAGACAAGACAAAGAGACAAGACAGAGCGGAACAAGACAAGACAAACAAGAAGACAAAGAGACAAGACAGAGCGGACAAGACAAGACAAACAAGAAGACATGACAAAGAGACAAGACAGAGCGGACAAGACAAGACAACAAGAAGACATGACAAGAGACAAGACAGAGCGGACAAGACAAGACAAAGAGACACAAAAGCTTTATTTTGATCTAGCACAGTCCTTAAACACATGACAAAGAGAACAAGACAGAGCGGACAAGACAAGACAAAGAGACACAAAAGCTTTATTTTCATCTAGCACAGTCCTTAAAATAGACAAGACAAGCAAAAAAGACAAGACAAGACAAAACAAACAGACAAGACAAGAAAGACACGACTAGACAAGAGCGGACAAGACAAGACAAGAGACAAGACAGAGCGGACAAGACAAGACAAAGAGACACAAAAGCTTTATTTTCATCTAGCACGGTCATTAAACAAAACCAATGTGCAAAAAAAAAAAAAAGAAAAAAAAAAAGGGGGAAACAGCTGCGTAAAATCACATGCAATAACTCGTGAAAACATCCTCGTCCTTATTTCCCTTGGTCTGTCAACTGCTCTTCAAAGAACAAGGCTACAAACAAATCGTAGTCATTTAGTCATTTAGCTCGCTGCCAGTGTGCTCGGTAGGGTGAGAATAAAGTCTAATCCCCTCAAAAAAAAAAAAGTAAAAGCATGCCTTTCTTGCTAACCGTCAAAAAAGTATTAATAGTATTTGTGTAAATACAATGTCTCTCTTTCCCCGTGGTGGGTTCCTTATAAAAAAAAAAAAAAAAAAAAAAAAAAAAAACCACTCCCGTCTTAGACAAAACGTAATCTTTAGACAGAATACACATAATAACAATGAGGTTGTAGTGCACGCTATTCTTCCCGGCCCAAGTTTTATATAGCAATCGTAGGAGGAGGGCAAAAGCAATATTCTTCAAAACAGAAAAATATAAACAAGGAGAGCAACAAAAAACAAACAAACAAATTATCATGATCTGGACAAAGTTAGTAATCGTACTGGTACTCGGGTGGCCTACTTACGCTTTAACCTGTGTATTGGAACTAAAATGACGCTGGACAAGGGCCAGGCCGCCGTGAGTTGCCCCCTCTCAGTAAACGTAAAGGACACACGCGACACAGCATTACTGTTACCAATTTAAACAATAATGTTGTGTTTGAATGTCACTGGCCTACAGAGGAGGCAGAGAAACCCGATTGCTTTTCCAGTTTTTGGCTTCAAATTGGACGGTCCATTAACCAACCAGCTCGTGGCCAAAGCGCCTGTAACCATGTTCAGGGACAGGGGGGAGTACAAGTTTAGGTTATCTCCTCCCAATCAAGCCAAGTCATCCAATCCCTGTGTTATTTATTACCTCAGCAACAGCTCTGTTCTTACGCCAACCAAAGATCGCGGAGGTAAACACTCTTTGCAGCGGTGTTTTGGAACTAAAGTAAGCCTGGACAATGGCGAGGTCGCCATGAGATGTCCCCTCTCACTTAATGTCAAGGACACAAGACGAGGCATTATTGTTAACCACTTCTTTAACGACGCGGTTGAAAAAGTCTTTCAATGTGACTGGCCTTCAATGGAAGCGGACAAGCCAGAGTGCGTATCCAGGTTTGGCTTCTCCCTGGGAAGCCCGTTAACCGACCAGGTTGTGGCTAAAGTGCCAGCATCCAAACTAAGGGACAACGGGGTTTACAAGGTTCAAGTATATCCCCCAGATTACAACAACCCATTTATTACCTGTCACATTCACAGGGTTCGGTCATACTCCCCTGATTACAACAACCCATCGAATCCCTGTCATATTCGCCACCTCTGTAATTCACCATCTCTGTAACAATATTTCTGCTATCACAGTTTCTAATTTTCACCACTGAAGAAACATAGTGCGACAAACCAAGTGTGACTGTGATTATTCTGATCCTGCAATGCATAGGGACTCGTTCTCCTTGGTGGCAACATCATCATTTATCTACAAAACAAACACGGGAAACAAGTTTGTTGTTAAAAATATTCAAAAAAAATGCACAAACCCCATTTGGTTTTATGTACCTAAACCTGACTTTAAAAATGTTTTGGATTAGTAACCGTTAATGTTCGTCTCCCTTCAGTAACCCCACCCTAGATGCTTGGCTGTTCGAAAACAAACAGACAAAAAAAAAAAAAAAAGACAAAAAGACGGACAGCCAGAGATAAAGACAGAAACACAGACTAAATGGCTTGGCTTTTAAAAAACAAAATGCACACGGAGACTTTCAAAGCACATGTAGGGAAGGAAAACACACAAACAGACGGAGAACAAATGGCTTGGCTATTTTATTTCAGTTGAACTCTGACCAGAAGTGAACAACAAAATTATTGTTTTCCGCGTTTGTTTTGTAAATAAAGAAAGACAGTCTAAGACGGGAGTGTTTTTTTCCATAAGAAATCCACCACGAGAAACAAACAAGACTTAAGAAAGGGCAAACTGAATGGCTTGGCTATTAGAAAGAATTGTGTGTGTTTTAGCCGAGGTGTTTTCGCAGACAAACGGACAGACTGAAAAAAACCCAAAAAAACAACAACAAAAAAAAAACAACAAAAAAACAAAAAAACAGACGGACGGACAACTGACACGGACATTTTTTTTAACTTTGCATTTTGGGTGGCTATGCTTTGCTTACAGAAAGATTTGGATTGTCGGGATTACTTTTGGCTATCCGAAGCAATTATTTTTTAACGAACATAACTGTTTTTCTTACTTACTTGTTTGTCTTACTGGCGGAAGAAACGAAGAAACAAAGGACAGACTGGCAGACAGACTTAAGCAGACTTGAAGTAATCTAAAGTGATCCTCCTTTCTCAATATTCTAGATGGCGGCACTTCAGGAAAGAAGTTTTTAATTACCACAGACTAAAAAGAAACAGACAGAGAGAATTTTTAATTACCACAGACTAAAAAGAAACAGACAGTGAGACGAATAGCCTGTTTATTAAGGCAGACAGAAAAGCAATTTTTCAATAAGCTTGGTGTTATAACACACACAAATTAATGGCTGGTTGTGGGCTTGGGGCGAGCACGCGGCGAGTGTTTCTCTTTACCTTACGCGAGGCCGCTCTGTTCAAAGTATTCTGCACAATTCGTTGGACTTGTAGGTCCAGATTTTCTCTTCCTCCTCCAGCAAGGTGCGCATCATGGTGGCCGTACTCCCGCACTTTCACGATGTTCATAGGCAGAGTTCGACATATGGGGCACGTATCGATGGCTGCGCCCATAATGCGTCGGCAACAGGTGTAACACACATCATGGTTGCAAGGAATCATGGCCATGGGGTAATGGGAGCCATCGTCGTAGACGTTGTAACACATGGTGCAGGTACTGGTTCTGCACATCTCCGTAAACAGAGGGGACAAAACCAAGGAACTGTCTTTGCACTTTGCCTGCATCCTGGTAATAACAGCCTCGCTGTCCAATCCGTCAGGAGGGTCGATGCCGTCCCAGATGTGGTAGGCCATAGCAACGCGCTGAGAAAGTACTTCCAAAGCCTCGGCGTTTGCGGGTGGCAGTTCGAAAATCATGGTATCAGCATCACTATCACCGTCACTGTCAGTTGCGTACTGGGGAACAGTAGCATCGTGCTGGTCAAGAACGGCGGCTTGATTCTGCCTTTGCACGTACCGGACAACGATGGGGACGTAGAGGGCATCTTGCTGGTCAACAACGGCGGCTTCATTCTGGTAGAGGGCATCTTGCTGGTCAACAACGGCGGCTTCATTCTGGTAGAGGGCATCTTGCTGGTCAACAACGGCGGCTTCATTCTGGTAGAGGGCATCTTGCTGGTCAACAACGGCGGCTTGATTCTGCCTTGGCGCGTACCGGGTGGCGTAACCGGGCATAATTTTTACTCCCAGAATGAGGACTTTCCCACAAACCAAACTTTTTTTATAAAAAATTTTTTTTCTTCCTCTCTGGCTTGTTTTTTGGTCCCCCCCCCCCCCCCCCCCCCCCACACAAAGTTATAAAAGTTTTCTAACTGTTTATGACAGGCGGATAAGACTAAAATAAAGGATCAGCTGAATGGCTTGGCTATTGGAAAGAATTGTTTTGCTTAATTAAGACAGAAAGAAAGGATAAACTGAATGGCTTGGCTATCGGAAGGAATTTGCTTACTTAAAAGAAAGATAAACTGAATGGCTTGGCTATCGGAAAGAAATGTTTTGCTTTCTTTTGTTTTTGTTTTGCTGTAAATTGCTGTAAATTGTTTTTCTCATTTGGAGTTACAGATGAACAGACTGTTTGTTTTGCTGTCGAAAGAAAGGAACAGACAGACGGACAGATTGAAACAGTAATAAGCAGAATAAATGTTGTTTTGTTGGTCCGTATCGGTATGGTCGGTTTAACAGACAAACAGACAGAATAAATTGTGGCACTGTTAGTCTAAACAAAATCATTTTGTAAAAAATAAACAAAATCATTTTGGTAAAAATAATCCACCCATTTTTTCTTGTAAAAAACAAGAACAAGACATAAAGACAGAGAAATAGACAGAGAGAGTGACAGAGACACAGAGACGGAGTAAGAGATAGGCGGAGAGAAAGAAAGAAACACAGCCAGAGAGAGAGCATAACACAAAGAAAAAGATACGAGAAAAAGAAGAAGAAGAAGGAGGAGAAAAAGAAGAAGCGGACACAGAGGTTCCATTTGTTTTAGCAATAATTAAATTCAGAAACAACTGTCTTTCTTTGTTTTGTCTTTTTTCTTCTTCTTTTTCCAGTACACGATTGTCTTGTTTCTTCAACTCAATTACTAATAACAACTGTCTTTGGTTTTAAATATTTTTGTTCTTCTTTTCTTTCTCCTGATTTTTTTTCCCTTCCCCACACTTTTAATCTTTCCCTTCCCATCAAAGTGGGACACTCGACTTTCCCTCCGCTCCGGCTCTTATCTTTCCCTTCCCATCGAGTGGCGCCACTCATTTCTTTCCGCTCCGGCTCTTATCTTTCCCTTCCCATCGAGTGGTGCCACTCATTTTTTCCATTCTGCTCTCCGGCTCTTATCTTTCCCTTCCCATCGAGTGGCGCCACTCATTTCTTTCCGCTCCGGCTCTTATCTTTCCCTTCCCATCGAGTGGCGCCACTCATTTCTTTTTCCGCTCCGGCTCTTATCTTTCCCTTCCCATCGAGTGGTGCCACTCATTTCTTTCTGCTCCGGCTCTTATCTTTCCCTTCCCATCGAGTGACGCACTCGACTGTCTCCGCTCCGGCTCTTATCTTTCCCTTCCCATCGAGTGACGCCACTCATTTCTTTCCGCTCCGGCTCTTATCTTTCCTTTCCCATCGAGTGGCGCCACTCATTTCTTTCCGCTCCCGCTCTTATCTTTCCCTCCCTCCCCATCGAGTGGCGCCACTCATTTCTTTCCGCTCCCGCTCTTATCTTTCCCTCCCCATCGAGTGGCGCCACTCTTTCTTTCCGCTCCCGCTCTTATCTTTCCCTTCCCATCGAGTGGCGCCACTCATTTCTTTCCGCTCCGGCTCTTATCTTTCCCTTCCCATCGAGTGGCGCCACTCATTTCTTTCCGCTCCGGCTCTTATCTTCCCTTCCCATCGAGTGGCGCCACTCTTTCTTTCCGCTCCGGCTCTTATCTTTCCCCTTCCCATCGAGTGGCGCCACTCATTTCTTTCCGCTCCGGCTCTATCTTTCCCTTCCCTTCCCATCGAGTGGCGCCACTCATTTCTTTCCGCTCCGGCTCTTATCTTTCCCTTCCCATCGAGTGGCGCCACTCATTTCTTTCCGCTCCGGCTCTTATCTTTTCCCTTCCCCCCATCGAGTGGCGCCACTCATTTCTTTCCGCTCCCGGCTCTTATATTTCCCTTCCCATCGAGTGACGCACTCGACTGTCTCCACTCCGGCTCTTATCTTTCCCTTCCCATCAAGTGACGCCATTCATTTCTTTCCGCTCCGGCTCTTATCTTTCCCTCCCCATCGAGTGGCGCCACTCATTTCTTTCCGCTCCGGCTCTTATCTTTCCCTTCCCATCGAGTGGCGCCACTCATTTCTTTCCGCTCCGGCTCTTATCTTTCCCTCCCCATCGAGTGGCGCCACTCATTTTCTTTCCGCTCCGGCTCTTATCTTTCCCTCCCCATCGAGTGGCGCCACTCATTTCTTTCCGCTCCGGCTCTTATCTTTCCCTCCCCATCGAGTGGCGCCACTCATTTCTTTCCGCTCCGGCTCTTATCTTTCCCTTCCCATCGAGTGGCGCCACTCATTTCTTTCCGCTCCGGCTCTTATCTTTCCTTTCCCATCGAGTGATGCACTCGACTGTCTCCACTCCCGCTCTTATCTTTCCCCTTCCCATCGAGTGGTGCCACTCTTTCTTTCCGCTCCGGCTCTTATCTTTCCCTTCCCATCGAGTGGCGCCACTCATTTCTTTCCGCTCCGGCTCTTATCTTTCCCTCCCATCGAGTGACGCACTCGACTGTCTCCGCTCCGGCTCTTATCTTTCCCTTCCCATCTAGTGGGCCACTCGACTTTCTCCGCTCCGGCTTCTATCTTTCCCTCCCCATCTAACCCGACACAAAACTCTTTCTCCACTCCGGCTTCTATCTTCCCCTCCCCATCTAACCCGAACGAACTCTTTCTCCGCTCCGGCTTCTATCTTTCCCTCCCCATCTAACCCGAACGAACTCTTTCTCCGCTCCGGCTTTTATCTTTCCCTCCCCATCTAACCCGAACGAACTCTTTTCTCCGCTCCGGCTTTTATCTTTCCCTCCCCATCTAACCCGAACGAACTCTTTCTCCGCTCCGGCTTTTATCTTTCCCTCCCCATCTAACCCGAAAGAACTCTTTCTCCGCTCCGGCTTTTATCTTCCCTCCCCATCTAACCCGAACGAACTCTTTCTCCGCTCCGGCTTTTATCTTTCCCTCCCCATCTAACCCAAACGAACTCTTTCTCCGCTCCGGCTTTTATCTTTCCCTCCCCATCTAACCCGAACAAACTCTTTGTCCGCTCCGGCTTCTATGTTTCCCTCCCCATCTAACCCGAACGAACTCTTTCTCCGCTCCGGCTTTTATCTTTCCCTCCCCATCTAACCCGAACGAACTCTTTCTCCGCTCCGGCTTTTATCTTTCCCTCCCCATCTAACCCGAACGAACTCTTTCTCCGCTCCGGCTTCTATCTTTCCCTCCCCATCTAACCCGAATGAACTGTTGCACGGCGGCCTGCCTAAATCATCCTGGTAGTTCAACTTTTCCCTCCTATCAGTGGAGCCCAGGCCCAGGCGCTGCACGGCGGTTTCCTGTCGTTTCCCGCTAGTGGCAACAGAGAGAGAGAGAGAGAGAGAGAGAGAGAGAGAGAGAGAGAGAGAGAGATTTTTATTTTGCGTATTCAGTCTTGCTCACACACAAAACACCAAGCACGCGCATGCACAGGCAGACGACAGACAGAGAGAGAGAAGAGAGAGAGAGAAAGAGAGAGAGAGACAGACCAACAGACAGACAGTCAGACACTGCAAAGAAAGACCCAACACATAGTAAAATTTTACATGTGAATTTATTAACTTTTTTTTTTTTGCAATAGCACAGCGTATGCAATGCAAAATAGCATAGTGGTTGCATTCACTCTGATAACATCCGTAGTTACTCACTCGCAGAGATACAGAACAGACATACAGACACCCCC
>JADBJO010028009.1:0-7500 GCA_016801955.1 Conus betulinus
AGAATAGAGAGAGAACGCTCAGAGGCAAGCACACGTCGTACTAGCATCCTGACGAGACATCTGTGGCCGTAAGCGGCCTGCGTTTGGGGTTATAGACAAGTAATCCGATTTACCCGGATGGGGAGGTGGGGGGGGGGGGAAAGGTGGGGGTACGAATGTTGAACGCTCATTGTTGGAACTTGGCGAGTTCGATCACATTTATGAAAGAAGGATGCGGCTGTGGTGTGTTGTGTGGAAGGGGGGAGGGGGGTCGGGGGGGCTTGGTCACTTGCTGGCCGTAACCGATTGGTTGCAGCCAAGAAGACTATCTTTCGCGCAATCATTCGTGGCAGTTTGGCGATTCATAACACAAAGCGATTTTAGGTATGTAACTGAGGTGTGTATGTGTGTGGTGTCGTGGGTGGGTGTGGGTGTTGTGTGGGTGGTGTGTGCTGTGTTGGTGTGTGTGTGTGTGATGTGTATGTGTGCACGTGCATGCAATGCGTGCTTAGGTGCATGCCATACTTGCGTGTGAGTGGAGTGCGTGTGTATGTGTGTGTGTGTGCGTTCCTGTGGGTATGTGGGTGCGTGCGTTTGTGTGCGCGGGCGCGCGCGCGCGCGCGGTGTGGTTGATGTGTGTGTGTGTGTGGTGGTGCGTGTGTAGCGTGACAGACAGAAGACAGACATACAGGACAAACAGACGGCAGGGACAGACAGAGACGATTGTACCGCGAATTTAATTGAACTGTAGCGGATTTGACATGATGAACCAGTTTAACTGCAATTAATCTTATCGGATTGTTGTACGTGCATGCAGGCCATATTGGTGTGGAATGCCTGTGTGCGCGCACACGCGGCTGCCTCCTGTGTGTGGGTGTGTTGTGTGTGTGTGTGTGGGTGTGTGTGTGTGTGTGGTGTGTGTGTTTGTGTGTCTGTTATGTGGTGTGTGTGGTTGTATGGTATTGTGTGATCTGTGTCCGTGGTGCGTGCTTGTGTTTGCATGTGGTGAGCGGTGGTAGATGTGACCGTGGCTGTATGTATGTGTATACACGTGTGTGTCACGTGTTGCGGGTGTATGCGTGTGTACGTGTGAGGTCAACAAAAGAAAAAAAAAAAACAGAGAGAAGCGGACGGTGTTACCTATGGCACCAGAACAAGTGGCAGAGAGGTAAACGGTCTTGAACATGGCCACACGGGTTACACCCCATACATCAACCCATTCACTGCCTAGACAGTGAACTGGATAGTCTCACCAAGACACAGTCCGTGGTTCTCAGAGTGCTAATCGTACCGGGAAAGCCGATTTCCCTTTTTTCTTCAGTCATACCCATCAAGATACACGCCAGCTGCTTCCAAGCAGACAGAGATGACACGAGAGGGGGAAACGGGACAGTGAGGGAAAAAAGCCCAACTTGTACTAAAATTCGTTGTGTTTGGGGGGAGAGGGGGGGGGGGGGGGGGGGGAGGGGTACGAATGAGCGCTGGAACATGGAAATCACAACGTCCAGTATTGAGTAAGTTAATGATGTAGATAGACTGGACGCGCATGGTAGGGATCTTAAAAAAAAAATTTAAAAAAGAAGAAGAAGAAGAAGAAGAAAAAAGAAGAAAAAAGCAGTGAAGTGAAGTGATGGTTTCCTGGTGCTGGTTTGAGCGTGTTCAAATTAAATTGTACGCTCAATTTCATGTTTGTTCCGTTCAAAACACTTGGATCAATGATGTAGCGCTGTGGATGCATTTCCTACTTGTGGCCTATCGCCCACTCAGAAGACCAAAGCCCCTGCCAGATTAAACAGGTCAATGCAAGGATGAACTGAGCCCGGTGTAGATCCGGTGATCACTCCAGAAAGAAAGGCATAACAAATTAGGAACACTTCCGATGGACTTCCACACATTTACCCCCCCCCCCCCATCCGACCCCCTTCTCCTCCTCCTCCTCCTCCCGGTACCTTCTTTATCATTCCACCTGATGAAAAGGACACGGGGGTACGTTCTGCCTTCTCCGACCCTTTCGCGCCGTTTCCGGTGCGTGAACTCTGTTTCCATTTCCCTGTCCTCACCCTTCTTGTGGTGAGGTCGTTTGATGTCGATACACCCATGGGGGACTGCCGTCAGGAGTAGAGCCGCAGGTGGTAATATCCTACAGGACACTGCTAGCGTCAAAAAACTACAGCTGCTGTGTTATGATAACGACATGGTAATATCCATGAAGAAAGCGTGTAACTGTTGTGTCTTTTATCAAAAAACAGAGAATTCATACACGGAAGAAAACGGAAATTATGATTTGAAAGGAATAAGTGAATATTGCCATGATGAAATTAGTATTTCTCTTGGTTCTGACGTCAATTGATGCAATCTAGATATGAGTCAAAAGAAAAGAAGGCAGACGATGACACTTGGAGATAGTCATACCTCTATGGTTTCCTCCTGCTTAAGTAAGCTATGCTAGGTTGCTCTCCGGTTAGAGTAGGGTGAAATGAAAGATCTTAAAACAAAAAAAAACACAAAAAAAAAAAGTTATTTAGTAGAAGCCAGGGGTGGTGCTAATCGAGTTTTCGGATGTTGTTGTTTGTGTTGTATTGTAGTGTAGAGCTAAAAAAAAGTTGTTGTTTTGTTGTTCGTTTGTTGGAGTGTAGAGCGTAACAGATTTTTTTGTTGTTTGTTCTTTTTTGTAGCGTAGAGCTAAAAGCTAAACCATATTTGTTTGAATCATTCAATATTCAATAGCTCCGTCTACAGTTCTGATAGTTGTTGGGTATGCCCTATCCGTTCCAGATATTTGATTAAGTGTTCATTCCTTAATTTCATATGATTGGCACTGCATTCACTAGTGGGATATATATGTCCTGGTTATATCCTTTTAAACAGTAGCAGCAGAATCCACTGTTTAACGGTGTAACTGATTTTCATATTGGCCCACTGAAACACGCAGCAGTTCTTTCCGTTTCTGCAACGGACCGTTAGGCATTGTTTCTAGGTGTGTAGGACATCTTCCTCCCACTTTTTTTTTTTTTTTTTTTTCTTTTTGAAAAGGATTTGTATGAAGCAGCATGTTCTAGTAAAGTAGGTTCATTATTGTTCCTTACAAATCTAGTAACATTACAATAAACAACAAACAAAGTAGGGTGTGCCCGGGGATGTTTCCTTTGTTGTTCTGTGTGCCTCTGTGCTTCATGTCTACAGGCGATTCGGGTGTCGGTAAGCGGCATTCCTTTTGGAGTTCTGTTTTCTGTGTGGAGAAGAGTTACCATACTAGTTTTGTTGTTAGATTGTTTCCTGTTCCCTACCTCGTTGCAGAGTTTGCCCTCGGATGACCTCCAAAGTTTAACTGTCATGCTTGAAAGGAAAAACGATCTCTTTCGTTGTTTCAACACACAAACAAAAATTTTTAAAAAGCAGTGCTTGCTGTCATCTAATCTACATGTACAAATCCCTCGCAAAACAGCTGTCGGATGGAGGAGAGTTGTCTGGGGATGTTGAGACGTGGGAAAGGAACACGAGGGGTCAGCGCTGCGATTGACAACGATGAGCGATCAGTCACCTACATGAGAACAGCCTCATCACCTCATGAGACACCAGCCTCAGCACCTCATGAGACACAAGCCTCATCACCTCATGAGAGCACAGCCTTCATCGTCGTCATGAGTGTCTCATTCCCATCTGTTTATGTTCCGTTCTAGCTTCGGTCGTTAGTCTGGCCTAGTCCAAAGGGGCATCCCACGGACTGTGGTTATACTACTGACCCAGAACCCGTCTCTCCTACAAACTGTGTCAGAGCTTTGTTTTGTTTTGTTTTGTTTGTTTTGTTTTTTCTGTTCTTTTTTCTTTTTCGTTATTCTGTCCTTCAACCCGACGACCGAATCGCCCATCAATGTTAGGTAGGCGACTCAAGGTCTGACCAGCGCATTGGGCTCATCTGCTAAGTCCCTTAGCCACGACCCTCTTCCTCTTCTTCAATTCTTCATCTTGGTTGTTAATTCACCTTATCCATCAGCTTAAAATCAATGGTCGTTGTGGTCTCAAAACTTAGCGCTGTGGTGTAGCGTCTATGGACTAGTCCGCAACGCAGTGACGCTTCCTTGATGAAACTGAAAAACTGTCTTCAAACGGTCTTCAAACTGTCCGTCTTTCTTCTTCGGACTTTATTACTTTTATGTCCCATATTTGCCATTATTACTGATGTCCCTATTTGCCATTATCCTGAGATGTCCATATTTGCCGTTTGTGATTACTGAGTCACATTTTGCCATGATTACCGATGTCCACATTTGCCATGATTACTGATGTCCACATTTGCCATGAATTACTGATGTCCACATTTTGCCATGATTACTGATCATCCACATTTGCTTTATGTTCTGATGTCCACATTTGCCATTATTACTGACGTCCAAATAGTGTTTAAGACACGGCCTGCTGTCAATGTTTTCTGTTGTGTTGCTGTCCGGTCATTGCAAAAGACTGTCGTTTTTAAACGACTGAACATGTTGGTTTGCATGCTGCATGCTGGAAACCCTGCGTCTGTACACTATCATAGCACCGTCTGCATGTTGCTTGGTTTTTGCAGTCTGCGCGCTATGACCTTTGACCAAACCGTTCTGGCATTCCGTTTTTTGTCACTGTCTGACATTGTTGCTTTGTGCAGAGCAGAGTGCCACTTAAAGAGTGAATCTGTGTGTGTTGTGTGGTGTGTGTGTGTGGTGTGTGTGTGTGTGTGTGTGTGTGTGTGTGTGTGTGTGTTGCGCGCACGGCGCGGTGCGTGCGTGTATGTGTGTGTGTGTTGTGTGCGTGTGGTGTGTGTGTGTGTGTGTGTGTGGTGTGTGGTGTGTGTGTGGTGTGTGGTGAAAGAAAAGGAGAAAATAAAGAAAGAGATAAAAGGGAAAGCAGAAGGAAAAAAAGAAGCAAACCGGAGAAACGAATGGGAATGAAAGAGAAAGTAAAGAAAGGGGGGAAAAAGAAAAGGGAAATAAGGGAAAAGACGATCAGAAAAATTCCGTATGCCACACGCACACACAGACAATCGCGCGCGCCACGCGAGTCTCACACGCACGCACGCACAAAAGCGCGCTGCGCACACACACACACACACACACGCACGCACACACTGCACGCGCGCACACACACACACACACACACACCGCACACACACATACACACACACACACACACACACAACAAATACAATGCACACACACACACACACACACACACACACACACACACACACACACCCAGTTGCGCGCGCGGGAAGGGAGGAGGGGATTGGGGGTGGAGATGCTCAGTGGATGGGGCTCTAGGACTAGAGAAATTAACTGACCAGGTGAGCTGAACTGAACAACAGAAGAGGATCTACTGGACATGCACTAAAACATTACCACTTTAGATAGCACGGAAAACTGAATCACCGATTTCACATGCCACATCGATGCTGTGGTGATTGCGTGTAAGGCCAAACGTGCTCTGACTTTATACCGATTGTCTTGATATGCAAGCACACGTACACCTGCTGTTTGATGTCGTCAGGGTCTGAAGAGCTATTCGGCTCAAGTGCCAGAGCCAGCATGATCAGGATGCCAGAACACCGGCAGATAGGGAAGGAATCTCCCCCCTCCACCCCCCCCCCCCCTCCACCCGCTTCTGCTCCCCCCCCCCCCCCCTCCTCCTCCACTTCCCAAACCAATTCGCCCTTAGCCCCCTTTCCACTTTATCCCTCCTCCTCCCTCCCCCCCCCCCCCCCCTTTCCCACCTGCCCTTCTTGTTAGATCACTCCCCACCACCAAAAAAAAACATAAAAACAAAAGGAAAGGCGTTGCGATAGCATGAAAAGATAAAAAAACAAAATTAAACAAGACAGAAGCAAATAACGTTGTAGAACACCCACACACACACACACACACACACACACACACACACACACACACACACAACACAACACACTCACGCACGCACGCACGACACCACACACACCACACACGCGCGCGCGCGCGCACGCGCGTGCGCGCTACAGTGAGTTCTCCAAAACTTACAAAGAGCATGACAAACATGTTGACAATGTCTGACGATATTCATGCATACGCACACGCACGCATGCACGCCCGCACACAACACACACACACACACACACACACACACACACACACACCACACACACACACACACACACAACACACACTGATGTTTTCGCTTGTTTTATTTTATACAAATTTTGATGCCCTGGATAGCTTATGACGAGAACTAGGATGTTGATAGGAAAGGATTAGAATGCTGATGGAAGAGGACTGGGATGTGAACAGTAAACGAATTGAGGTGTAAGCAGGAAGGATTGGCGTGTAGGATATGGACAGGAAACTATTGGGATGTTAGCAGGATATCATGGAGTATGCACTGAAAACACTGGGATGTGTATAGAAGAGGATATGAGTGTTCACGGGGAAAAAAATTGCAGTGTGGGTATAAGAGGAGTAAAACTGTGGTTGTAGACAGAAAAGGATGAGGGTTATGGACAGTGAAGGATTGGGTGTGTTCATGGGATGGTTTACTGGAAAGAATTAGAGTGTGGTCAGATGACAAGAATCTTGACAGTAAGGGACTAGGTACTCGGATGCGTTCAGATGGGTTGTTTCAGGAAAGAATCGCGAATGTGGACAGAGGATTGGAATGTTTGACACTAAGGGACCATGTATTGGGGCGTGTTCAGAAGATGTTTTTCTAAGGGAAAAAAATTAGAATGTGAACAGATCAATTTTGGGTATTGAACACAAAGGGACTAGGTACTGGGGCGTTTTCAGGGGATGTTTTCTAGGAAAGAATCCAGAATGTGGACAGAGACTTGGCCGGCGTATTGACACTAAGGGACTAGGCACTGGTGTGTTCATGGGATGTGTTTTAAGGAAAGAATGAGGGTGTGGACAGAAGATTGGGATGTTGACAGAAAAGGACTAGGTACTCAACTGAAACGAGCGGGTGTTGACAAGAAAGTATCTGGGCGTAACAAGAAAGTCAGGTGTGGTAGAGGAGATAGAATGTTGACAGAAAAGGACTGGATGTTGACAAATGGAATGGTGTATTAACAGAAAAGGATTGGGGGGTGTGGCAGGAAAGGATCGGGATGTTGACGAAAGGGATTGTGTTTTGACAGAAAAGGATTGAGGTTTTTGACAGAAGAAACGGATTTGGGGGGCTGACAGAAAAAGGTTGAGATTGTTACAGAAAGGATTGGGGTTTTGTTGACAGAAAGGATTGGTGTTGACAGAAAAGGATTGGGGTGTTGACAGAAAAAGGATTTGGGGGTTGACAGAAAAGGAGTGGGTGTTGACAGAAAAGGATTGGGGTGTTGACAGAAAAGGATTGGGGTGTTGACAGAAAGGATTGAGGTTTTGATAAAGATTGTGGTGCTGACAGAAAAAGTTTGGATTGTTCAGAAAAGGATTGGGGTGTTTGACAAGAAAGGATTGGGGTGTTGACAGAAAAGGATTGGGTGTTGACAGAAAAGGATTGGGGTGTTGACAGAAAGATTGGGGG
>JADBJO010028009.1:12500-20617 GCA_016801955.1 Conus betulinus
GTTTACTACTGTGACACGGAGGTATCGTTTCTTCACTTTTTCATTGTCATTTTTGCGAGAATGACTACCGGCGTCAACCCTGTCTTCGTTAAAGTCAAAGACATCCCTGACTCAAGCAACAACCGACCAACCGTCTTAGAGATTTGCTTGGCAGGTGAGAGGTCAGTCGGTCAGGGGTCGATAGTCGGGGCGCAACTGATCAACGGCCTCTGGAGGATTTATCCAGCATCGACAGAGGCAAGAAATCAGCTCCTGACCCAGGGTATGAGGGTAAGAGGGACCATTTTACAACTGGCAAATACTAACCCTTTTATTCTGAAGAGTGACACTGGGGAGGAGAAGCCAACAACAAAAGTGTGGGTCGACAACGTACCGATATCAGTGGCCGACTCAGAAATACAGCATTCCCTGGCGAAGGTAGGGTGTGAGTTTTGCATTCCTCAATTAAAACAGAGAGAGAGAGGGACGCAGACGGAAAACTTACCCGCTTTTTGACGGGGCGGAGGTTCGTTTTCATCACCATCCCTGACGTGCCCCTGGAAAAGTTTATGAAAGTAAGTCTGTTCTGGGCTAAAATATATCATAAGGAACAAAAGCTGACTCAAAAAAAAAGACCCTCATCTGTTCCAATTGCCTGGGACAGAACCACCATGCATCGGTATGCAACAAAGAGGTTGTCTGCCGTGAGTGCAGACAGTCCGGCCATAAGCGCGGGGATCCTCTGTGCCAGTTTTCTGTTTCAGGGACTCCAGTCGAGGACAGAGCGGACACACCCGGAGTGGGTAACATCGCGCCAACGGACAGCGACCAGCCCGACGACAGCCACAGACGGGAGGACCGTGCAGCCAGAGGCAGGCCCAGCGAGCGTCAGGCCACGCTCTCTGCCTCCCTGCAGCTGGAGAGCCTGTCCCGGAGCAGGTCGGAGACCCCGAAACGCCGGCGATCCAAGGAGGGGTCCAGCCCAAAAGAGGTAGCGGGAAGGGGTAAAGCACCCGAAAAAAGGACAGTGGTAAATCCACCCGTCAGCTCCCCGCAGTACCGACGCCGAGGTAAGCGACCAGTGTGGGTAGACGCCCGGCTTCATAGGACAGACCTCATGGTTTCGGCCTCGCTTGAATTATGGACATTGAGTAAGGAATTCGGAAAATGTGTAGTAGTGTAATATCCGTATAATACTTCCAATGGACAAAATACGGATATGTTCTTTGAATGTCAGAGGTCTGAGGATAAATTTAAAAGAGCCGCTATTTTTCGTTATTTAAAAAGTAATAAAATTGATATTGCCTGTTTACAGGAAGCCCATGTAACAGAGAATGATGCATTGCTATGGGAAAAACAGTGGGGAGGAAAATTGTTTTACAATGAGGGTACGAAAAAGAGTCAAGGAGAGATTATTCTAATATCAAAAGATTTTTGATGGTAATGTAGATATTGAACTGGCTCTAGAGAGAATCTTAGTCGTGTCAGTCAAAAGTGAACTATATGACTTTAAATTGGCAAATATTTATGCTCCTAATAAAATGAAAGATAAATCAGTTTTCATGACAAAGTTACAGGAAACGTGTGCTGAATATAGTGAGCAAAATCTATTGTTGCTTGGTGATTTTAATTGTGTTATGAAAAAACAGTCTTGATATTATTACGGGTCAATGTCATCACGAGTCAGAAGTAAAAGTTAAATAATGCAGTAAGAAATTTGAATCTGACAGACATCTGGAGAGTTTTTCATATTGAAGAAAAGGATTTCTCCTGGAGCAAGAATAACCCTTTCATTGCTCGGCGTTTGTACTACTGTTTCGTGTCAGAGGAAATGCTGCCCTTGTGTGTTTTCGTGCGAACTCGCCACGGTTGCGCATTCAGATCACAAAGCTCTCATAACGGAACTAAACAACGGTAATTTTGAAAGAGGTCCAGGATACTGGAGATTTAACAAGAGTTTTTTTAAAAGATACTAAGTTTGTGGCAAAGGTGAATGATTTCTTACACAAGCATCTCAATGATTCTTCCGATGATGTGTCTTATATACGAAGGTGGGATCTATGTAAAGTTGAAATTCGTACTTTTTGTACTGAGTATGGAAAATCACTTGCATGCAAAAGAAGAAATCGTGAATATCGTCTGAACGCACAGCTTGTGGAAAAAGAAAAAAGCATTAGTCAGTAATCCCTCTGATGTAGGGGTACAGAAACAGTATCTTAGTCTAAAACAAGAAATAGAGTTGTTACAGGTTGAGAGAACGAGAGGAGCGCAAATTAGAGCAAGAGTTAAATGGATTGAAGAAGGTGAAAAGAATACAAAATATTTTTGCAATCTGGAAAAGGCTAGAGGAAAGAAGAAAGTAATAACGAGATTAACCAAAGATTCAGGTGAGATAATTACAGATCAGACAGAAATTTTGCAAGAACAAGTCTCATTTTATAGGAAACTTTATAATCAAGAAACTGTTGAAAAAGATGTTAGGGGTGCAACAAATACATTTATTGAAAATGAAAACTTTCCAAGACTAGACGCTGATGAAGCTGTTTCATGCGAGGGCATGGTGACAGTGGAGGAAATGACAAGCGTTCTGAAGAATATGAGAATGGGTCTGCCCCCGGCAATGACGGACTGACAATAGAGTTTATATAAAAAATTTTTGGAATAAAATATGTAAAACACTTACTCAGTCATTCACGGAAGCTTTTCATGTTGGTAAACTGTCATATTCTCAAAGATATGGTGTAATAACTCTGCTACATAAGGGAAAGGATTTAGATAGAGACAAATTAAACAACTGGAGACCAATCACGTTGACTAACAGTGATTACAAATTATTAGCCAAAGTCTTAGCGTTAAGACTTGGACGAGTCATCACTAGCTTGGTAAATGAAGATCAGGTAGGTTACATCAAAGGTAGAAACATCGCAACAGTCATAAGATCTATTGATGACGTAATCAATTACTTAAATAAAACTAATAGAGCCGGCTTTTTTGCTCGCTATTGATTATGCAAAAGCATTTGATTCGATATCAAAGAGTTTTCTGCTGAAAGTGTTTGACATTTTTGTTTTTGGTCCAGATTTTAAAAAGTGGGTGTCTATTTTGATAAACGAAACATGACTTCTGTAAATCACGGAGGTTGGATTTCCGAGCCCTTTGATGTGAACTGTGGAATAAGACAAGGTTGCCCTTTCTCACCATTAGCCTTTGTGCTAGCTGTCGAGTTACTAGCCATTAAGATTCGGAATAGTCCGATTGCAGGCATCAAAGTTCCTTCACCTACTGGGAATGAAAATGTTAGTATAAAGATAAAACAAATGGCAGATGACACAACATTGTTTCTCAAAGACCGATATGATATGTTTAAATCATTAGAAATCTTGTCATCGTTTGAAAAGTTTTTCTGGATTGATATTGAATGTTCAGAAAACAAAAGCTCTACTAATGGGAACTATGAAAAAAGACCCAGATCTTCCATTCACAACAGTGAACAGAATGAAAGTTCTGGGAATTTTTTTTTGATACTAACGAGATGGCGAAGAACATCGATGAAAACTGGAATGAAAGAATCGATAAAATGAATAGTATAATAAATAATTGGAAAAGGAGAGATCTCTCCATTCAAGGTAAAGTGATTGTTATAAAAACGTTTCTGATAAGTCAATTTGTTTATGTAATGCAGTCTATTGGTCTTTCAGATGCAGTGCTGCGTAAAATTAATACAGCGTTATACCGATTTCTATGGCAGAAACAATTCAGTAACAGGAAAGCATTCGAGAAAGTGAAGAGGAAAGTAATGGAATCAAACGTAGACGAAGGTGGTCTGAACATGATCAACATGATTCAGTTCCAGAAGCTTCTAAACTTACAATGGATGGGTAAATTATATAACGCCAAAGAAAATGAAACTGGAGGTTGATCCCATTGTGGCATTTGAACAAACTGGCAAACGGGGGTAATTTCTTTCAATGTAAACTCAAGAACAAAGGATATGCAGGGTATTGATAGAATTGAGAATGATTTCTGGAAAGACGTGTTTGCATGTTATCTAGACAACAAAACTATAAGTAAACAAAGTGAAATAAACAGTGGCAACTTCCAGTCACAGCTTCTCTTCAACAACTCTCTCATTAAATACAAAAATAAAGTAATATTCTTTCCAAACTGGCACAATACAGGAATTGAACAGATGAAAGATATAATCCATCAGAATGAACGTAGATTTCTGTCTCTTGAGGAGGTACAGAACATGGTTGGGCGAAGCAAGGCTAACATTATTTTTGAATATAATGCCCTTATTAACTCTGTTCCGAAAGAGTGGATTCAATGAATAGAGAGAGGAGATCCTTGCACAAGCCGACTTGATTGTGATGCAAAACATTTCAATACAAAGCCAAGAACATCAGGAAACATGGTATCCAAAGACAACATAACAAATTTACCAACGGCCCATTATTTCTGTGAAAGGAAATTTTTTGTTACACCCTAGACAAACAGGCCTGGTCTAGGGCTAAAGAAACCACCAAAGAAGTGCGACTTAGAGTCCTTCACTGGAAAGTGTTGCATAATATTTACCCTACAAAAATATATGTTTAAATAAAATGAGAATACGAGAAAATAATCAATGTTCATATTGTGTTGATATGGTGGATTTTATTGAACATTTTTTCTATAATTGTCCAGTTGTAAAGAATTTTTGGAATTTCATTGAGCAAAAAATTTATGTAGACACAAATGTTAAGCTAACGTTGTCAGTCACTGATGTTCTGTTTTGGTGTGAATAGTTCATTCTGCCCACGTGGAAAATATGTATACATAAACCTCATTCTATTGGTTGGGAAAATGTCCATAAGTATTTTTAAAAGACACGGTCTGCATTCTCACTGCAATCATCTTTGAAAAAGAATTCAACGTAAGGAGCTAATTTATACCTCACTTCATCTTCCAGCTTTCCATCCGACCCCGACCCCCCCCCCCCCCCCCCCCCCCCCCCCCCCCCCCTCCGCCTTCTCCGCCTGCTCCGGTGCTCGCTGTCCTTTTTCTCTGCCTTCTTTTTCTCTTTTGGCCTGTGTCGGTTCACTAGTAGCTGGCTCTCTCTCTTATATAGTTAGTGATAATCACTTTCAGGTCATGTTTCCTAGTTTTAAGTAATCATTTTTCATTCATTTCTTCATTTATTAGCGTATTTCATTTCCTTTCCGGGGATGGGGTGGGGGTGGCGGAAAATCGTGATTCACTGTATCTGTGCCTATTCTTTCTAGAACTATGTATATTTACGGATAGGATTTATTATCATGTATATGCCTTTGACTATTGACTAATGATTTCGTGGGCCTGCAGATTGGTACGCGCGCGCGCGCGCATACACGCACATAAGCACACACACACACACACACACACACACACACACACACACATACACACGCGCGCGCGCGCGTCCTTCCTCACGTCCTTCTTTCTGCTCCCTCCCCCCCAAATATTTCATCATTTCTTCTTTCATCGTGATCGATGAGGATGGCGTTCTGGGGAACTGGCAGGTGCGAGACTACTTATAATTGTAGTACACAAAATTTATTATCCTTTCGTTCCATGTTCGTTCGTTCCTTCGGTCATTCTTGGATGTTTTCGTTTTTTCGTTCCAAGGAGGGCTTTCGGGGAACGTTTGGACGCACGGGAGAGAACGGAGGAGGCGAAAGGAAATCTTTGTTTCATTTAGTCTGTTCAACCTGGTCACAAGGCCGGAAGATTATCGTGTTTCACATTTGTTTACAGCTGTACATTTATTTTTTGATATTTCGTTTGTTTTTACACAGCAACGAATTCTTTTCGTTTTTGCATTCTCTCGCCTTCTTTCCTCTTCTCTTCTCAGTCTGTCTTTTTTTTTCTTCCTTTTTTTTTTTGTTTTTGTTTTTTTTGTCGTTGTTTTGTGTTTGTTTTTATTTGTTTGTTTTTTTGTATAAGCACACATTATCAGAGTGAGCGTGCCAGTACACCACACATTAGAACATCAACAAACCCAGACACATTGTATCAAATGCCCAAACACTAACATCACAAAAGTTTGTCCATTTTGAGAGAGAACATACAGACTATGCATGGTGTGTAAGAGACTGGTTGCCAAAAAAAAAGAAAAAAAAAAAAAAAGAAAAAGAAAAAAAAAAAAAAAAAAAGAAAAAAAAAAAAAAAAAAGGAAAAAAAAAGGCTAGTCGTGGAAATTGATTTTTTGTTTTTTTTTTTTTTCCGCTTTTTTTTTTTTTTTGTTTGTTTTTTTTGGCAGATGAAGAGGACAGTGTGAAGCACCAAAAAATGAAGAGGTGGATTTTGGCCTTAGGAAAAAAAAAAAAAAAAAAAAAAAAAAAAAAAAAGAAAGTCGCCGCCTTAGGTGCTCCATTGATCCGACAACTGATGCCTTAAAAAAAAAAAAAAAAAAAAAAAGTCCAGTATCTGTGTATATAATGCACTGAGTTGAAAACTTGATTTCAGACAGAATATTGTTTCTCATTCTGCCCTGTGCGTGCGTGTGTGTGTGTGTGTGTGTGTGTGTGTGTGTGCGTGTGTGCGGACGCACGTATGTGTATGTGTTTGTGTGTGTGTGCGTGCGTGCACGAGCGCGTATGGTGTGTACGTATGTGTGGTGTGTGTGCGTGTATGTGTATATGTGTGTGTGAGTGTGCGTGTGTCTGCGCGCGCGCGTCAACTTGCGCGCGTTTCTTCTGTAGGGTCTTAGTCCTTAATGATGGGGTGTTACAAACACATCAGGCAAAAATAAAACAAAACATATGTCAAACAGCGCATAGAACGTGTAATCATCAAGTCAAGAATTTAGTCTACGACATGGATATTGTTACAGCAACAGAAAATTAGGAGCATCAGGCAGAACTATCTTTCTGTCCGTCTCTCTGTCTATCTGTCTGCCTATCTGTCTGTCTGTCTATTTATCTATCTGGCTAGCTAGTTAGCTAGCTATTTATCTATCTGTCTGAATATCTATCTATCCATCCATCCATCTATCTATCTATCCACATCTATCTATCTATCTATCTGTCTACCCACATTCATTTTTTGCGCCCAATTTCAGCAAATAAGTGATTGTTCCTTCTTCGTTTTCATTGTCTTGAATGGTTTTTTGTCTTGCATGAAGAAGACCAAACAGGTCGAAACGCGTCGTTTTTTTTTTTTTTTTTCCTGTGATGTGTTTGTCTCTTTCGTTCGGCAGAACAGTTTTTTCTCTTTTTTTCTTTTAAAGCTTTTTTTTTTTTTTTTTTCCAATTTCCGCAGGCAGTTACCTCCCTTTGAGACAAAGAATAAAAGACTACAATGGTTGGGCCCGAGACTTTGACAGTGATCTGACTCTCTTCCCCATCAGTGCTACCAGCTGAGGAATTCCCACACGGCTCCCCCGACCTATGATACAGGTAGTGTAAGGGATCCGACGAATCACGAGTAGTCCAGCACGGATCTCAATATCTAAAGGTAAGGTGAGGTATTGTTGATTATAGCCCAGCCAACCGCAAAGGGCCATATCAGGGCTGTCACCGCGCTGAAGTCAGCTCACAAGTCATTTAAACAAAAGAAGTCATTCACACAACCGTTTAAAACACACTTCCAAAAACACACAAGAAATGTTGTTGAAAACCTTTCCTCCGTAAAATCTTAGATCAGATGAAAAAATGTTACTCTTAAAAGAAACAGCAATGAAAATGAAAAAACAATAAAGGTTTCAGCAATCTAGTTTTTTAACTCAACTTCTTTTCCCTTTGAAATCGACTTCATCTTCAAAACGAGTAAGGAAAATGTTGTCTTCAAAGGCTTGGCGGTCAAAACAGAAATCTTTTGTTATTAGTTTTGTCACCTTGCCAAAACTATAAGGTCTTCTGATAAAAAGAAAAAGGCCGCCAACGTGCTCACCCTTCCTCGCTATCAGAACAGGAAGTTTCAGTGAGATACAATTTGCATTCCAATGAAAAAGAAAGCGTTTTACAGATCCAATCAACCACCACTATCTCCTCTCCATTCGAAGTAAAAGTTGTTTCAGATGGTTAAGTAATGTGTATATTCGTGGGGGGTGGGGGGGTGGGGGGGGGGGGAGGGGGGTTTATTTAGCCTAATAAGAATAAAAGTTTTAGAACTTATGAGTT
>JADBJO010028010.1:5000-20616 GCA_016801955.1 Conus betulinus
TTATTGACATTTATATGCTTCTTCATACAATCCGCACAGTCTTTATTTATCTAACTTATTGGTGATCAGATCATGCAAGTTATTTTCACTTTGCTTGTTAGTTTCACCCGGTCTCCTGGGTATGGCGTAAAAAAATCAAATTATTACGCTTTGATCTACCCCATGGTCATCAGCCTTTTTTTTTTTTTTTCTCCAGTTCATCAACTTTAGATCAGCGTTTTCCAGTGACAGTTCAAAGATTTTGCTCTCTGAGCACCCCCATCTCCTGAACAAGATCTTGGAAAATGGTTTGCGAAGTGGTGTACTGCAAAATCAGTTCTCTGATCCCCCTTTCCACATCAGCAAACTTGCTGCCGTCATGGAGTCCAACTTCGCCATGACGTCTGCCCACGGAGTCTGCTGTGAGATGGGAGGAGTCGTGGGAGTCGTCTGCTCGCTGTCCCATCCACTGCCTCTGTCCAAGCTGGTCCCGTGTAGACCGCTGCTGGCCAGTCTGGACTGCCGGAGGTTGTCCGTCCTTGGTCCCGGATTCTGCTCCACATCGCCACATAGCAGGCGAAATCCGCCCCAGTACATCAGAGTGAGGAGCAGACCTAGTATAACACCGTCCGCTCTGCAACGGGGTGACAGCATGGCGATGGCCGATTTTTCATTCGTTCTCTTCAACATGAAAGCTTGAAATACAGCAAGGAAACAGCCGCATGACGACCTGAAGATAAGCGGTACGGAAGGCCTGGCGCCTTACACATGTACCTGCTAAGTCTTGGGGCAGAACACTTGTACAGTTCGGTACTAGTGGCATTTAAAGCGCAGCCATCTGAAGTGCGGCTTGCTCAGCTTGATGTCAATTCACGCCCTGAGAGAGAGAGAGAGAGAGAGAGAGAGAGAGAGAGAGAGAGAGAGAGAGAGAGATATGAACACACACACACACACACACAGTCACATTCACAAAGTAGCGCGTACACACGCACGAGAGAGAGAGAGAGAGAGAGAGAGAGAGAGAGAGAGAGAGAGACTCAAGACTCAAGACTCAAGATTATTTATTGTAGAAGGTCATCCGACCCCATTACAATTTATACATGCAAACTCCTTTGTGTTAATGCACACACACGCGCGCGCGCGCGCGCGCGCGCACGCACGCACGCACGCGCGCACACACACACACCACACACACACACACACACACACACACACACACACACACACACACACACACACACACACACACTGTATGGCTGTTTCTAAATAGTGTCCTGCAAATTACAACAGCAAACAAACAGGGAAACAACGACGAACACAAATGCTAAACAGTTTACATACGATATTAGCTAATAATATGATTACACATGTGATACACGGCGTTTGTTAGAGTAGTAAATAAAACGTCCTAAATCATGGAGATGCTCATCGTGTTGCATTAACTTTTCCAGGGTTCTGTCAGTTGGATGCTTTGTATACCGAGATGGAATGTACTCCCGTAAATCATTCAAAGACCTGCAGTAAAACATAACATGCATTTCATCTTCGAGGCCAGCATCACACAGAGGACATTTCAAATCATTTTGATGATCGGGAGCGTATCTCATTTTATGAGTACGTAATTCAGAGGCACCTATTCTAAACCTAATCAAAAACATCTCTGATGTGTTTTATTTTTAACTACTGTGAAATAAGATTCCAGCGACAGAGAAGATTTAAAAGAACGGTAAACACTAAATCTACTTTTTTGAATGTGTTCTTGCCAGTTTTGACTATGACAGTCAACCAGTCTTTGCTTGAATGAGCTCAGGAATCTGCGCATGTTATCTACGCCTTGATGCTCCCAAACAAAACCGAATCCAAATTTGAACAAAGTATCCCGAACCCGTGACGCCCAGCATACTTTACCTTGATCACACAATATCAAAAGCATATCATATGATTTACGCGGAAGTCTTGATCGATCCATTCTTGTAAGTCTTAGCCAATACTTAATGCATGATAAGTAAGAAAATATGTATAAAGGATAACGTCCAGTCTCACCGTATACCATGTCATTTGGTGTCCTTGGGCTAACACTCAACAGCTTTTTCAAGGCAAACATGTGCACTTTTTTCTATTCTAGAAGATCCAGTCAGTCCCCAAATTTCAGAGCCATATAGAAGGATAAGTTTTTTATTTGAGCATCAAATAACTTTAGAAAAATCTTGGTCGAAAAGTCACCCATCTTCCATTAAGGTTTTGAACATATCAATAACACCTTTCTTGGCTTTAGTCGCCAAGTCTTCCAGAGCCCTAGAGAACGATAATCTGGTAATAAAAAACAACCCTAACTATTTGTAAGATTTACTACTTCCATTTGAAGGCTGTTATATGTCCATGCCTCACGTCGACAAATATAGCCACCATTCCTGAAAATGATTATTTTTCATTTGTCAAGATTGACATGTAAATCTAATTCAGATGCCTTAATTGCAAGAACATTGAGCTGGTTCTGAAGTCCAGCAACTGTGTCTGATAAAAGTACAATGTCGTCTGCAAAAAGTAAAATAAACAGCTCAATCATGTCAGGGTTCAGTTGAATGCCGTGTCGTCCATTTTCAATTATTCCTGAGGCCAGTTCGTTAATGAACAGAAAAAAAAGTAGCAGACTGGTAACCTCGCCTTGTTTTAAGCCTTTGTAGCAAGTGAATGTTTCCGTCATCTTGATCCCACAGCGTACTCGAGCTTTTTACAGTTTATACATGCTTTGGATTGTCAATAACATTTTTCCCTTTAATTCCAGATTTACACAATATAGGCCAAAGTTTTCCGTGTGAAATTAGATCGAAAGCCTTACGGAAGTCAATGAAAGCAACAAATAATTTCCTGTTTCTACATAGGTATTTTTTGAATCATCGAAAAAAGAGTAAAAATGTGATCGATGGTTGAATGATCTTTCCGAAAACCAGCTTGAATTTCTCCTAGCAGACCTTTAGATTCAACCCATTTGGGCAGTCTCTTATTGATTATGTGTAACTGTACAATTTACCACTTAAATTCAAAAGTGAGATACCTCTATAGTTGTCAGGTTTGTGCAGATTACCCTTCTTATGCACAGGTTGTATGATAGCCTCGGTCCAAGCTGCTGGGTACTGACCTGATGAAAACACAGCATTAAAAAATCTCAGAAGAAAAGGAACAACTATATCCCTTGAAGATTTGAGTAATTCAGGCAAAATGCCGTCTGGACCTGCTGCTTTGTTATTTTTTAAGTGATTAATTGAGCCTACTACTTCTTCTTGAGTAAACATCCTCATTCAATGGTCCAAAATCTGAATTATCATTTTCTTCTTCAAAGTCTGGTTCAAAAATCGGAGAATCGTCATCCTCAGAAACATTAGTATCTACTTCAAAGACCCTCTTAAAGTGTTGCAACCACTCTACATCTGTAATATTACCAACCTTTCTACTTTTCATTGAAAAATGTTTTACTTTTTTCCAAAACTGTCTGGAGTCGTTTATATTCTGTTCAAGTTCTGCTCAACATTTGGTTTTGTATGTTTTTTTTTTCCTTATAATCCAATAACTTTTGATATGACCTTCTCTTCTCAAAGTATTTGTGTCCATCCTCTGTGGGGTTTTCTTTTTGTAAACGTTTGAAATCGCGTAGTGCTTTTCTGGTATTCTTTTGACTTTCATAGCACTCCGAGTCAAACCATACATTACCTTTGATGGTCCTACCACCACCCTGCTTTACAGACATGCAAGAGGCAGTAGATTTTAGGGTGGCAGAAAACAAATCAAGTGCACTGTCCATGTCAACTTCAATCAACTGTTTTGCTTGCTCAAGCGAGGTTTTGTTTTCAGGTAAATTAATTTGATATAGGAAGTCTTCTCGCCTATCTTCAGACCAAACTAGTTTGAAAATAGGCATGTCATTAACTTCAGCATCATCCGTTTGCTGGTTACACCACCACAACGCATTCGACAGGCATGTGCTTTGAGTGAATTTTTTTTTCACAAACAGAAAGTCTTCTGGGTAGACAGCACAAAGAAGTAGAGAAAATGAAATAATCAATAACACTGTTTCCAGAGGGAGCTATATAAGTGAAGCAACCATCTGTGTCTCCTAAACAAACACCATTCAAAATATACAGATCAAAACCGGTACATAAATTAAGTAATTTTTTACCATAATCATTAATCACAGTGTCCTGTGAAGAATGAGGAGGGGGAGTTTGATCATCAGTGTCAGAGTTAATACACTGGTCATGGTAAGCGGGTTCAGACATCACATCGTCTACACTCAGCTGTGCAGGAAAGATATCAGAGGTTCTAGCATTAAAGTCCCCACACAGGATAAATTCAGCGTCTTCTTCTTTTTTTCAATAATATCGAGCATGCATTGTTCAAGAGCAGAGATCCCATTGTCCACGTCACTAGTGTCGTAAAACGGACTATTTACTGGATTCAAGTAAACACTAATAATGAAAATATCAGATGCAGTTCCAAACAGCCGCTTATCAGCTTGGAGTACGATAACATTATCGTATTTTGTTGGAATTTCTTTTATAAATTGCAAAAAAGATGTTTTTTACCATTACAATGACCCCACCACTTTTCCTTCCCTGAAGAGATATTTTTTTTTTGCTGGTGATACAAAGCTTGTATGGGATGGAAATAAAGTAGATGTGAATGAATCCACGAAAGTTTCTACCAGAAAAATGAAGTCGAAGTTTATAATAATGGAGACAAAGCTAGTTTCTTTCAGTTTTGATAGGATGCCATTGAAAACACCGTACTTTTCAGAGTATTTACATCAGGGTCGGGACCGTACCTTCATTTCTTATTTTTACTTTTAGGGACGACAGATTTCCGAGGACTCGCTCGCTTTTTCGGCTTTGAGCGATCACTCCAGCACTCGGGAATAGATGACTGTCTGTCAAGTGACAAGGAATGGGACCTTGAACTCCCCTGACCTCTTTTGCGGTCCATTTCTCCACGGCGCGAATGTCTTTGTCTTTCGCTCTGCACGTGCGAAGCTAGTTGTGGAATGTGCACTGTCCTTGCGGTTTCGAGAAGGGGTGGGATTGGGAGGAGTGGGGGTGAGGGGAGGGGAAGGGGAATCCCCGGCGTCACCCGGTTTGTTGACAGTCGTGTCAGGTGTGCCACAGGTTGCGCCGTCTTCAGGCAGTGGGCCATCTCCACATCCAGAACGGTATACACTGTCTGACACGGCGACAGAGGCAATGGGAAGATCTTTCTCTCCCTCTGGCACAGTCTGTCTGTTGTCATTCACCCCCAGCAATGCCGCCGGAGTTGTCATCTTCCCCAGGCAGACTGCCTGTTGGTGTCATGTTGGTCCTGTTTTTCTCACTGTTACCATTGTCAGCGGTCATGTCACTAGGTGTGACTGCTGAACGTGTGGCAGGGGAAGAGGTGGTGGCAGTGGTAGCAGTAGTGGGTCGTACCACCTCCTCTACGGCCTGGCAGGTTGACAGCGATGTCGTCTGGTTGTCTGCTGTGGTGTCTGTAGACTTGCTGATCGGTGGTGTCGTCTGCATAGAAAACACAGGGGTCAGGCTGACTTCTGGTATGTCCCTGTCGTGATCCATCCCGTGGTCAGGATGGAGGCTGTCGTTCAGACGTTCAGCGGCGTCCTTCATGCTGTCTGTCCTATCCTGTGTGTCATCTCTCTGCTCTTCATTACCACTGTGTTCTCTTTCTTTCTTGGTTGTCTTCATGACTGCTGGCAGAAGGGGCTGACTGAACAGCTTCACTGTACAGTTTTGTGCCAGGTACCAACACTGGGGGATGGACAGTGACACTTGAGCTCGCAGAATTGTTGGCAGGATGTTTGGTTTAAGGTGTCAGAGTGTCGCTCGTGGTATACGTTGTGACGATCGTCACAGAAACGATTCTGTGGTACCCGGTCGTTGTGTCTGGTAAAACGATTTCCGACTGTCTCCCGTCTTTCGCCGTAATTCTGAAGTCTGGGGGGACCTTTGAGTTGTACGTGTATGTACGTGGTTGATCATGAAACAAACAACCTGCTATTCTTGAAGTATGCGTTTTCCCCTTCCCCTGATGCCGGTAGCAGTGTATTTCTTCTCGTTGGCGTACAGTCAGATGAGCAGATATCTTGATATTCTCTCTTCTGAGTAGGTTCCTTAAATAGCTGTCACTCAGGATGTCCATTTTGTCTGACCGTCTGTGGAAACGAACGACTAAAGGGCGTGGTTGAGAGGAGGACTGTTTGAAGCTTCCAACGCGGTATGCTTTGTCTATGTCAGACAGACTCCAGGAGTCAGAGGGTGAGAAATGGTTTAAAGTTTCAACTACGATTTCCGCACTTTTCCTGTTGTTTTCAAAACTGGTTTCACGCAGACCAAAAAATTTCAAGTTCTTTTCTATCGAATTCATCTCTAGTATATTAATTTCTTGTTCCATTCTTCCAGTCGTTGTAAGATACTGACCTTATCGTCCTGCATGTTGTGCATCATTTTCCTGTGATCCTCACCGATATTTTTGTAAATCAGACATATCCGTGATTAGTTGATTAACACTTCTTTGAAGGCAGCTGAAGATAGCATCCATTTTGTCGCAGAGATTTGTAGAATGCAATCGGAGTTCCTCCAGTATCTGCACGAACCTAGTGTGCACAACAGTATGTATGTCTTGCATCAAGTTTGTATTGCTGAAGGCGTCGGGATTCTTCTCCACGTCCATGCACGTTGTCAGAATGATCGACAGGCAGTACAGCATGGACAGCGTCTAACGAATCAGCCAGTCAGAACACCCTTTCACGTAGCCACACTTGAACTGTGGCATATCTTAACTGGGCCGAAACGAAGTCGTTTTCAGAGGGAAATTTTCATCAGAATTGGGTAAAAAAAAAATAACATTCTTGCTCGGTGCATTTCAGCGGTGGTAGGCACACCGTTCATATTGCCGTCAGATTCACTTGTGATGAATAATTAGCTAAAGTACAGTGATTATAGGACGTCAGATTCACTTGTGATGAATAATTAGCTAAAGTACACTGATTGTATGTCGTCAGATTCACGTATGATGAATAATTAGCTAAAGTACACTGATTATATGTCGTCAGATTCACGTGTGATGAATAATTAGCTAAAGTACACTGATTGTATTGTCGTCAGATGCACGTGTGATGAATAATTAGCTAAAGTACAGTAATTATATGTCGTCAAATTCACGTGTGATGAATAATTAGCTAAAGTACACTGATTGTATTGTCGTCAGATTCACGTGTGATGAATAATTAGCTAAAGTACAGTGATTATATGTCGTCAGATTAACGTGTGATGAATAATTAGCTAAAGTACACTGATTATATGTCGTCAGATTTCACTGGTGATGAATAATTAGCTAAAGTACACTGATTATATTGTCGTCAGATTCACGTGTGATGAATAATTAGCTAAAGTACACTGATTGTATTGTCGTCAGATTCACGTGTGATGAATAATTAGCTAAAGTACACTGATTGTATTGTCGTCAGATTCACGTGTGATGAATAATTAGCTAAAGTACAGTGATTATATGTCGTCAGATTCAGGTGTGATGAATAACTAGCTAAAGTACACTGATTATATGCCGTCAGATCACTGGTGATGATAATTAGCTAAAGTACACTGATTATATTGTCGTCAGATTCACGTGTGATGAATAATTAGCTAAAGTACACTGATTGTATAGTCGTCAGATTCACGTGTGATGAATAATTAGCTAAAGTACACTGATTATATTGTCATCAGATTCACTTGTGATGAATATTAGCTAAAGTACACTGATTATATTGTCGTCAGATTCACTGGTGATGAATGATTAGCTAAAGTACACTGATTATATTGTCATCAGATTGACGTGTGATGAATAATTAGCTAAAGTACACTGATTATATTGTCGTCAGATTGACGTGTGATGAATAATTAGCTAAAGTACACTGAATATATTGTCGTCAGATTGACGTGTGATGAATAATTAGCTAAAGTACACTGATTATATGTCGTCAGATTCACGTGTGATTATAATTAGCTAAAGTACACTGATTATATGTCGTGATGAATAATTAGCTAAAGTACAGTGCTTATATGTCGTCAGATTCACGTGTGATGTATAACTAGCTAAAGTACAGTGATTATATATCGTCTGATTCACGTGTGATGAATAATTAGCTAACGTACAGTGATTATATGTCGTCAGATTCACGTGTGATGAATAATTAGCTAAAATACAGTGGTTGTATGTCGTGAGATTCACATGTGATAAATAATTAGCTAAAGTACAGTGACTATATGTCGTCAGATTCACGTGTGATGAATAATTAGGTAAAGTACAGTCACTATATGTCGTCAGATTCACGTGTGATGAATAATTAGCTAAAGTACACTGATTGTATGTCATCAGATTTACGTGTGCTGAATAATTAGCTAAAGTACAGTGATTGTATATCGTCAGATTCACGTGTGATGAATAATTAGCTAAAGTACACTGATTGTATGTCGTCAGATTCACGTGTGATGAATAATAAATAAAGTACACTGATTATATGTCGTCAGATTCACGTGTGATGAATATAATTAGCTAAAGTACACTGATTATATGTCGTCAGATTCACGTGTGATGAATAATTAGCTAAAGGACAGTGAATATATGTCGTCAGATTCACATGTGATGAATAATTAGCTGAAGTACACTGATTATACGTCGTCAGATTGACGTGTGATGAATAATTAGCTGAAGTACACTGATTATGTGTCGTCAGATTCACGTGTGATGAATAATTAGCTAAAGTACACTGATTATATCTCGTCAGATTCACGTGTGATGAATAATTAGCTAAAGTACAGTGATTATATGTCGTCAGATTCACGTGTGATGAATAATTAGCTAAAGTACAGTGATTATATGTCGTCAGATTCACTTGTGATGAATAATTAGCTAAAGTATACTGATGATATGTCGTCAGATTCACGTGTGATGAATAATTAGGTAAAGTACACTGATTATATGTCGTCAGATTCACGTGTGATGAATAATTAGCTAAAGTACACTGATTATATGTCGTCAGATTCACGTGTGATGATGAATAATTAGCTAAAGTACACTGATGATATGTCGTCAGATTCACGTGTGATGAATAATTAGCTAAAGTACAGTGATTATATGTCGTCAGATTCACGTGTGATGAATAATTAGCTAAAGTACAGTGACTATATTGTTGTCAGATTCACGTGTGATGAATAATTAGCTAAAGTACACTGATTATATGTCGTCAGATTCACTGGTGATGAATAATTAGCTAAAGTACACTGATTGTATGTCGTCAGGTTGACGTGTGATGAAGAATTAGCTAAAGTACACTGATGATATATGTCGTCAGATTGACGTGTGATGAATAATTAGCTAAAGTACACTTATTATATGTCGTCAGATTCACGTGTGATGAATAATTAGCTAAAGTACACTGATTATATGTCGTCAGATTCACGTGTGATGAATATTTAGCGAAAGTATACTTATTATATGTCGTCAGATTCACGTGTGATGAATATTTAGCTAAAGTATACTGATTATATGTCGTCAGATTCACGTGTGATGAATAATTAGCTAAAGTACACTGATTATATGTCGTCAGATTCAGGTGTGATGAATAATTAGCTATAGTGCACTGATTATATTGTCCTCAGATTCACGTGTGACGAATAATTAGCTAAAGTACAGTGATTATATTGTCGTCAGATTCACGTGTGATGAATAATTAGCTAAAGTACACTGATTATATTGTCGTCAGATTCACGTGTGATGAATAATTAGCTATAGTACACTGATTATATTGTCATCAGATTCACGTGTGATGAATAATTAGCTATAGTACACTGATTATATCGTCGTCAGTTTCACTGGTGATGAATAATTAGCTATAGTACAGTGATTGTATGTCGTCAGATTGACGTGTGATGAATAATTAGCTAAAGTACACTGATTATATGTCGCCAGATTCAGGTGTGATTATAATTAGCTAAAGTACACTGATTATGTGTCGTGATGAATAATTAGCTAAAGTGCAGTGATTATATGTCGTCAGATTCACGTGTGATGAATAATTAGCTAACGTACAATGATTATATATCGTCAGATTCACGTGTGATGTATAATTAGCTAAAGTACACTGATTATATGTCGTCAGATTCACGTGTGATGAATAATTAGCTAACGTACAGTGATTATATATCGTCAGATTCACGTGCGATGAATAATTAGCTAAAATACAGTGATTGTATGTCGTGCGATTCACGTGTGATGAATAATTAGCTAAAGTACAGTGTTTATATGTCGTCAGATTCACGTGTGATGAATAATTAGCTAAAGTACACTGATTATACGTCGTCAGATTCACGTGTGATAAATAATTAGCTAAAGTACACTGATTGTATGTCGTCAGATTCACGTGTGATGAATAATTAGCTAAAATACAGTGATTGTATGTCGTCAGATTCACGTGTGATGAATAATTAGCTAAAGTACAGTGCTTATATGTCGTCAGATTCACGTGTGATGAATAATTAGCTAAAGTACACTGATGATATGTCGTCAGATTCACGTGTGATGAATAATTAGCTAAAGTACACTGATGATATGTCGTCAGATTCACGTGTGATGAATAATTAGGTAAAGTACAGTGATTATATGTCGTCAGATCAGTGTGTGATGAATAATTAGCTAAAGTACACTGATTATATGTCGTCAGATTCACGTGTGATGAACAATTAGCTAAAGTACAGTGGCTATATGTCGTCAGATTCACGTGTGATGAATAATTAGCTAAAGTACAGTGACTATATTGTTGTCAGATTCACGTGTGATGAATAATTAGCTAAAGTACACTGATTATATGTCGTCAGATTCACGTGTGATGAATAATTAGCTAAAGTACAGTGATTGTATGTCGTCAGGTTGACGTGTGATGAAGAATTAGCTAAAGTACACTGATGATATGTCGTCAGATTCACGTGTGATGAATAATTAGCTAAAGTACACTGATGATATGTCGTCAGATTCACGTGTGATGAATAATTAGCTAAAGTACACTGATTATATGTCGTCAGATTCACACGTGTGATGAATATTTAGCTAAAGTATACTTATGATATGTCGTCAGAGATTCACGTGTGATGAATATTTTAGCTAAAGTACACTGATTATATGTCGTCAGATTCACTGGTGATGAATAATTAGCTAAAGTACACTGATGATATGTCGTCAGATTCAGGTGTGGTGAATAATTAGCTATAGTACACTGATTATATTGTCCTCAGATTCACGTGTGACGAATAATTAGCTAAAGTACAGTGATTATATTGTCGTCAGATTCACGTGTGATGAATAATTAGCTAAAGTACACTGATTATATTGTCGTCAGATTCACGTGTGATGATGAATAATTAGCTATAGTACACTGATTATATTGTCGTCAGATTCACGTGTGATGAATAATTAGCTATAGTACACTGATTATATTGTCATCAGTTTCACTGGTGATGAATAATTAGCTATAGTACAGTGATTGTATTTCGTCAGATTGACGTGTGATGAATAATTAGCTAAAGTACACTGATTATATGTCGCCAGATTCAGGTGTGATTATAATTAGCTAAAGTACACTGATTATGTGTCGTGATGAATAATTAGCTAAAGTGCAGTGATTATATGTCGTCAGATTCACGTGTGATGAATAATTAGCTAACGTACAATGATTATATATCGTCAGATTCACGTGTGATGTATAATTAGCTAAAGTACAGTGATTATATGTCGTCAGATTCACGTGTGATGAATAATTAGCTAACGTACAGTGATTATATATCGTCAGATTCACGTGCGATGAATAATTAGCTAAAATACAGTGATTGTATGTCGTGAGATTCACGTGTGATGAATAATTAGCTAAAGTACAGTGTTTATATGTCGTCAGATTCACGTGTGATGAATAATTAGCTAAAGTACACTGATTATACGTCGTCAGATTCACGTGTGATAAATAAATAGCTAAAGTACACTGATTGTATGTCGTCAGATTCACGTGTGATGAATAATTAGCTAAAGTACAGTGATGATTGTATGTCGTCAGATTCACGTGTGATGAATAATTAGCTAAAGTACAGTGCTTATATGTCGTCAGATTCACGTGTGATGAATAATTAGCTAAAGTACACTGATGATATGTCGTTAGATTCACGTGTGATGAATAATTAGCTAAAGTACACTGATGATATGTCGTCAGATTCACGTGTGATGAATAATTAGGTAAAGTACACTGATTATATATGTCGTCAGATTTACGTGTGATGAATAATTAGCTAAAGTACACACTGATTATATGTCGTCAGATTCACTGGTGATGAATAATTAGCTAAAGTACACTGATGATATGTCGTCAGATTCACGTGTGTGATGAATAATTAGCTAAAGTACACTGATGATATGTCGTCAGTTTCACGTGTGAATTATTAGCTAAAGTACAGTGATTATATGTCGTCAGATTCACGTGTGATGAATAATTAGCTAAAGTACACTGATTATATGTCGTCAGATTCACGTGTGATGAATAGTCGTCAGATTGACGTGTGATGAATAATTAGCTAAAGTGCAGTGACTATATTGTTGTCAGATTCACGTGTGATGAGTAATTAGCTAAAGTACACTGATTATATGTCGTCAGATTCACGTGTGATGAATAATTAGCTAAAGTACAGTGATTGTATGTCGTCAGGTTGACGTGTGATGAAGAATTAGCTAAAGTACACTGATGATATGTCGTCAGATTGACGTGTGATGAATAATTAGCTAAAGTACACTGATGATATGTCGTCAGATTCACGTGTGATGAATAATTAGCTAAAGTACACTGATTATATGTCGTCAGATTCACGTGTGATGAATATTTAGCTAAAGTATACTTATTATATGTCGTCAGATTCACGTGTGATGAATAATTAGCTAAAGTACACTGATTATATGTCGTCAGATTCACGTGTGATGAATAATTAGCTAAAGTACACTGATTATATGTCGTCAGATTCAGGTGTGATGAATAATTAGCTATAGTACAGTGATTATATTGTCGTCAGATTCACGTGTGATGAATAATTAGCTAAAAGTACAGTGATTATATTGTCGTCAGATTCACGTGTGATGAATAATTAGCTAAAGTACAGTGATTATATTGTCGTCAGATTCACGTGTGATGAATAATTAGCTATAGTACTCTGATTATATTGTCGTCAGATTGACGTGTGATGAATAATTAGCTATAGTACACTGATTATATTGTGGTCAGATTCACTGGTGATGAATAATTAGCTATAGTACAGTGATTGTATGTCGTCAGATTGACGTGTGATGAATAATTAGCTAAAGTACACTGATTATATTGTCGTCAGATTCACGTGTGATGAATAATTAGCTATAGTACACTGATTATATGTCGTCAGATTCACGTGTGATGAATAATTAGCTAAAGTACAGTGACTATATGTCGTCAGATTGACGTGTGATGAATAATTAGCTATAGTACACTGATTATATGTCGTCAGATTCACGTGTGATGAATAATTAGCTAAAGTACACTGATTTCCTACACAGCGGCCGGAACACGACTTCCCTGTCCAGTAATCGCGAGCTCAGGGAGAGAGAGAGAGAGAGAGAGAGAGAGAGAGAGAGAGAGAGAGAGAGAGAGAGAGTTTAACATTTCAATTCTTTATTTTCTAATTCAGATTTTTCGATCGACGAAAAACAATAAATCAGAACAGAAAGGGAGAGAACCTGCTTACCACGCGATGACTTACGAGGAACATTGATTTATTCTTGACAGAGAACTTCACCCTTGAAATAACGACGTGAAAGGTCAAAACTCTTCATGACAAAGTAGTCAATAGATATTGTGATGGAATTCCCCCAGTTGTATTTAGCTAAAGTACGACTTGTCAAGAGACTAGAAAGCAGCGATGTAGGGTTACTTATAGAGGAAGCGAGAAATTTTCCATGGTTTACATCTTCACACAAATGAGTGTTTTATCTCACGTCTCTACCCAACGTCAGTGATGGACTTACGAGGAAATCACTGTTCCGCTGAACGAAAGAGACAATCAAATTGCAACACAAAAAACACAGCGCGTTTCGATATTTCTGGTTTTCTTCAGGCAAGACAAACGACATTCAAGACAATGAAAACGAAGAACGAACAATCACTTATCTCCTCAAATGGGGCACAATGGTTTGAGAACTGGGGGTTCAAATAAGGTGACAAACCGTTTTAGCATTTGCTTACATAAAATAGTTAAGCATGGAAAACAAAAGACAGTGACTGTTGTTATAGTACCTCTGAGTCATTGCTTTAGAGTCTCTAAGAAATCGTACTTTAGCTAAACTCAGCTGGGAAGAATCCATCACATCCTATTAGTATATACTCCACTAAAGGACATTTTCCATTTGTGTGTCAAAGATGGGATGACAAAAGTCTCTGTTCTCTTCATATTCTTATTTGAGGCCTTCTGTGTATATCCAAGGTAAAGAAAATCTGCTTCTTATTCAAATGGAAAATGGTAACTTAATAGAAATGTTTCATTCGAGCGTTTGAAATCAGCAAGTGCCTCGCGCACAATTAATGTAGTTAATTCTGCAAACAGAAACGTTACTCTTTCTTCTAGTTTCTTGTTGCTATTTCAGATTCTATGCTTTTTTTAAGTGGCATTATGCTTTGTTCGCTCATTCTGGCCAACATGGCAGAGCAGTCCCAGGCTTTGCCCCCTTGCAGCACTAACAGCCGCAGTTTACAGGAAACAATCATGATCAGGTTGCCAGCAGGCAACCAGACAGAGGAGACACTGCACTGTTGCCGAGTCACTTCAGTGGTGTTCTGTAGCACCTGCTGAGTACAGTTGCTGAATGGTATTGATCTGATTAACCCGACAGTGCGTTACTCCATTGCGGACCTTAGGCGTCTCCTTGCACTCTCTGGGTCTGTGAAGAAGCAGTAGCGGTATTTTGTTTTTTTCGTAAAGGATACACGGGTTAAAGATCACACCATACAACATGCCACAAGTCACCCCCCCCCCCTCCCCCCGAAAAAAAAAAACCAAACACAACAAAAACCCCTACCTTTCACACATCTTTTTTTAAAAGACACCTTCTCAAACGTACCGGAAACGTCGTTTAAAATCTTTCCTTCATAAAATCTTAGATCAGATGAAAAATGTTGATGTCTTTCAAAAATTCAAAGATCACGTCAGGCGGGACATCTCTGTACAGGGTTTTCATGGAGTCTGCTGTAAAGTGTTTGTGTCTCACATCATGCAAGTCCCAACATTCTAAACGCGGGGAGCGTCTTGTTAAGTTAGTGACCAAAAAGGGGTCTCTTTTCATTCTACCTATCTATCTATCTATCTGTCTATCTGTCTGTCTGTCTGTCTATCTGTCTGTCTGTCTATCAATCTATCTATCTATAATAAAAGATTTTATGTTTATATTACCCTGATTTTTCATTCTCAATTTCTTTTCTTTCTCTGTTCATTTTAAATCTTTGCCACATCATTAATAATGTCGGAGAATTGTAAGCCGACACATGTGT
>JADBJO010028011.1:0-20616 GCA_016801955.1 Conus betulinus
TCACATATGCAAGAAAAACAGGGACTGAGAGAGAGACAGTGAGAGAGACAGGGAGAGAGAGAGACAGAGATGGACACTGTGACAGAGAGGCAGGGACCCATACAGCCTAAGACATGGACAGAAGGAAAGAGAGAAGCCAAACAGATCCAACCTTTCTGGAATCGGCCACCTCTGCCTGAAGCATCTGCGTCCGCGCTTCGCTCGTGCCTGAGGTCAGTCTCCAAGCGTGTGTTCTCCATCTGCAGGCGCTGCACAGTGTCCTCCATCTCTTCCTGCAGACACAGAAACAGCCCATCAAGTGCAGGCCCTGATCCACGGGAGGTCGTGGGTTTGATTCCCCGTCAGAGGAGTTACATTACTTGTTGACACTGACCTTTTGACATTTTCTGCCATGCCACCTTCCCTCTCCTTTCCCATCTACCCTTCCCCAACCCCCTCCTTTTGTCCTGCAGAGCTGAGAGTGTGACGGGGCAAACCCATGTGTGGTAGCTAGAATGACGTTGTAGGAGGATTACCAATGAGGGGGCAGCAAACTAAAAAAAATGCTATGGTCTGACATGGTACAGTATATGACGCCAAAATACCAATAAGGGGGCAGCAAACTAAAAAAAAAAAGAAAAAGAAAAAGATAGAAAAAGAAAACGATATCATTTCCGTCATGGCAGCAAAGCTTCAATTCCTTCCCATAATTTTCACATTGAGTACACTTTAAGGTTATACAGATTTTTCATCCTCCACAACGCAATATCTGAAAATTATTTATCTACGACTAATTTAGAAACACACCCTAGTTTTGCATTACATTCCAAAGCACTATCATCAATATCTTCAGTTGATGGAAAGTTACATGTTAAGTTAACAAGAACTACATACAAATGTTCTTTCATTATTCCAACGACACAATAACTGTACTCTACTCACATGAGGAATGAAATATAATCCTTATAAAAGATCATGCTGACAGCAATCTAAAAACATGAAATGTTTTCTTCATCACCTTTTTCTTTTTTTTTTTTTTTTTTTAAAAGTATTTATAAGGCTCTGCAAAAAAAAAAAAAAATGTGGACAAACAAACCACAAGACAAAACACAACAGTTTCGACCTCTTGAATTGTATTCTTCAGGCAAAATACACACCACTCAGGACAACGAAAATGAACGAGCGATCATTTATCTTCATCCAATTCAGTGCAAGATGGGCGTTTGAATTAATTTCTCTTTTTTTTTTTTTCTTTTTTTTTCTTTTTTAGTTTTGTTTTTCTGGGTGACCTACCTGGGAACGAGTGACGGCTGTGAAGGTGGCGGAGGTGTTGGCTAGGTGCTGAGTTGAGAGAGCTGCGAGGTTCGTTCGGCACGGTCCAGCCGATCTGTCATGTCCGCCAACCGGGCCTGAGCCTCCAGGCACTTCTCCTGAGACAGGCGGTGTCTCTCCGCAGCCTTCTCCAGCTCCGCCTTCAGCTGGCTCTTCTCCTGCTCCAGCTGCTCTTTGGTCTGTGGAGAGAAGTGTGTATGTGTGTTACTGATTTTCCAGTGTTGACAACTCAGCTGAGCTACACAAAAGCTGGAAACCCTGCAAAACATTGGAATGATCAAACTGGACTCACCTCCCTCCCCCCCCTCCCACCATCTGTTTTTGCCCCTGGAAAAAAAAAAGTCAAAGCTGGAAAACATGCAATGATAAGATACCTGACTCACCACTAAGTTCTTGACACTTAGTCATTAGATAGAGCTAGAGGTGCCAATCGTTGCACCTAATTCACTGAAATTTCCTTTTTTTCAATGTCAGATTTCATTTGGCGTTAGACCCAGTGTGACATGGGGCTGGGTTCTGTGGTGTCTTGGGAGATGGGATACATCTCTCTCTGTGTCTCTGTGCAGATTTGTGTATGTCTGGGTGCATAGGGGAATCATAATACTTATTGTGCAGACTGCCTGATTGCATTGTTGTTAGATTCTTCTGTTCCATTCTATCTTCTCTCCTTTCTTTTCAATTTTATTTTAAGATTTGTACCATTTTCCCCTTACAATATTAAGCATTTTTCTTTCTCTTTTTCGCATTGATAATGCAATTCTGTTGATGTGTTTATTGTAAAGTTTTTCTGTCACTGAGCACACCATAAGCTATTGCTTGTCGCTGCTTCAGTGCAATAGCTTTGTTTATGTACACATCACTGATCAATAAAGTAACATAGAAAAGAAAAAAGGGGGGAAGAATCATAAGAGCGATCGGGGAAAGCACCAATTCCACCAGGGTCAAATGGAGGCTGCGTCTGACCTTTGACCCAGAACTGTACCACAGATTCACACCAAAGTCTAACGGGTTCATCCTTGGGTCATCTTCAATCTTTACACCAAGTGTCAGAGCCATTCCTTTATATGTGAGTGTGTGTGTGTGTGTGGTGTGTGTGTGTGTGTGTGTGTGTATCTGTGTGTGTGTGTGTGTGTGTGTGTGTGTGTGTGTAAATGTACATGTATGTGTGTGTGTGTGTGTGTGTGTGTGTGTGTGTGTGTGACACACACACAGAGAGAGAGAGAGAGAGAGAGAGAGAGAGAGAGAGACAGAGAGTGCTTTCCAACAGCCATATCCCCCAAAGCACACAAGTCCTTATAAAAAAAAAAAACCAACCAACCAGCCCAAAAAAAAACCCGCCAAAAAACAAAACCAATGGTTGTGAGGCTAGTTCAACAAAAGATATTAAAAAAAAAAATCCCCAAACACCATCACCCAGGCAAGAGTGTGTATATGTGTGTGTGTGTGTGTGTGTGTGTGTGTGTGTGTGTGTGTGTATGTGTGAAATGCATGTGGGCGAACAGGAGCGCATGCAAGGTATGTTAAACTCAAATATTAAATAGATTTCAGCAATTATCGACAATGGCAATTTCAATTTTCTTGTTAGTGCATGTATCTTCTTATGCTCTGGTCCTTCAAAAAAAATGTCAGTGAGTAGAAAAGGTTACTTTAACATTATACTTTATCAGCTCATTTTAGGCATGTTGATCAAGCATTGACATGCCATAACTTAAGTATTGATACAATGCAGAATTTTTCTTTTGCACTTGTAAGCTTCAATCGACAGGAAACTGCACAACCTATTTGTATGTTGTTTCGAATGGCTTGCAGTTCACTGCTTCCCAGAACAGAATGATTAAGTGAAGGCAAATTCATTGCAAGAAGTGTCTGAATTTGTAATATGAGAAGGACTAGACATGAAAACATACTTATGACTAAGAGAATATTATTCAGATGGAAATGTCACTGATTTCTTCCCAGTCAATTTCCTGATGGAAAGCACAAATATTTTAACTCTCTCGTCACAAACAGACGCTGTGGCGTTTTCCGATGACGTTATGCTTCCATACAAACGAACGCTATCAACATTTCAGCCTTGACAGATTTTTCATGAGGTGATAGTGTGATCAGTAGACCACAACACAAGCTATAGATAGTATCGTCAGCATTACTTTGTTCGCCTGCCCAGTGGTTTTGCGTGGCCGCATCACCCACTTTGCATCAGTCGCTGATCGACTACAACAACCCACATGACTTACTAATCTGCACAGAGTGTGAAACATGGCGTCTCAATCAAGTTCTTCTGTGAATGTGTTGGAGTAAAGTCGAGCCTGTCGGCAACATTTTAGCATTCCTGAAGTTATTGAAACGCTACGAACGGAAGGTTCATATTATCTCTTGTTTTGAATTTTTGTGATTTTTTTTACTAACCATAACAATGGCCCGTCCACAGGGAAAAACAAGGGACCGAACTGTCCATCTTGAGTTAAAGTAAACAGAGGTGCGCAGCACTGATTTTCCTTTCTAGAATTCATAGACAAAGTTCAGCAAAAAGCCAAACTTGAATATACCACTCAAGAGAAATCTGTTTGGAAATTTTACTCAGGAGAAATCTGTTTGGAAATTTTAAAAGTGAATACAATACGCTTTCAAATCTGGTACAGTTTGTATGCCATTTTTTGGTCAATTTGTGCAAATTTGTTGAACTTTTGAGATATGGTCAAAACAGTCCAACCTGACACAAATGTATTTTCAGTAAAAAAACACTATGAGTTAATGTCAACTGTCTAATATATCTTCTGAAGAATTTGATGATAAGATGGTATAAAAGAAAATAATGTTTAATACAGTTACTTTCCTAACGCAGCAATGACATTTTAATGCTGCACTTATTTTCATTCTGCGCAGTATTACATGTACATACAGTAAGTGTGATGCAAATTATCTACCATCTTGCACAGCGACATTTTGAGCCTTGTTTTCTTGAATCTCCAAAACATGAGTTTCAATCAAATCTGTTATTCCAGAACCCCCAAAAGCAAATAACATAGAGCTGCACAATGAATCTAAAGCTATGCAAAATTCTCCAGAAGTGAATATTTCTTACCATAGAACAGCGGAGGATCTGAAACATCAATAATGGGCCTTTCTCATTCATTTTGACGGAGGGCAGTAGTGGCTGCCTTTGCACATTCCTACATTTTTAATGGGGAGCTTCCCATTATGGCACCCACTTCACAATGAGACATCTTACTGTTCAGTTTATTCCTTTTTTTTTCTACTCTTGTATCCAATAAGAACAAAAATCGATTTTCTTGGCTCTTTATATACTGCTGGTTTTACAAAAGAGATGAATACGACAATCACTGAAGATCAAGGAGGTCCTGCCCATGTTTCCAGACTGGTCCTTCAGAAAAAGGAATGATCTAAATGAATGCACAATACTACTGCAGAAAGATAACTGCTATCAGTGTAATAATCTTCAAAATGGAAGTCCATCTCTCTTGCTACCTGGCTCAGCTGAGGTATTTCCCTTGCTGCTGAAGATATCCTGACTACATTTGTTCAATCCATAATGTGCAAAAAAAAAACAAAACCAATGCACTGAACAATTCACATTATAGGAAAAAAAAATATATGGCCTCTTTATAGTACAGATCATATGAGGCAGATCTGGCACAATTTCTGAGACATGTTTCCAAACCTGAGCCGCATGACCTTCAGTATCAAACAGTACTAGACCAGTAGGTCACGGGAGTGCCAAACCTGTGCCGCCTGACCTTCAGCATCAAACAGTACTAGACCAGCAGGTCACGGGAGTGCCAAACCTGTGCCGCATGACCTTCAGCAAACAAAACAGTACTAGACCAGCAGGTCAGCATGAGTGCCAAACCTGTGCCGCATGACCTTCAGCATTCAAAAACAGTACTAGACCAGCAGGTCACGGGAGTGCCAAACCTGTGCCGCATGACCTTCAGCATCAAACAGTACTAGACCTGCAGGTCACGGGAGTGCCAAACCTGTGCCGCATGACCTTCAGCATCAAACAGTACTAGACCAGCAGGTCACGGGAGTGCCAAACCTGTGCCGCATGACCTTCAGCATCAAACAGTACTAGACCAGTAGGTCACGGGAGTGCCAAACCTGTGCCGCATGACCTTCAGCATCAAACAGCACTAGACCAGCAGGTCACGGGAGTGCCAAACCTGTGCCGCATGACCTTCAGCATCAAACAGCACTAGACCAGCAGGTCACGGGAGTGCCAAACCTGTGCCGCCTGACCTTCAGCATCAAACAGTACTAGACCAGCAGGTCACGGGAGTGCCAAACCTGTGCCGCCTGACCTTCAGCATCAAACAGCACTAGACCAGCAGGTCACGGGAGTGCCAAACCTGTGCCGCCTGACCTTCAGCATCAAACAGCACTAGACCAGCAGGTCACGGGAGTGCCAAACCTGTGCCGCCTGACCTTCAGCATCAAACAGTACTAGACCAGCAGGTCACAGGAGTGCCAAACCTGACATGAATTACAGGTCAGTTGTTGCAGTCTCCCAATTCCCTTTCCAAGCAACCTGGAGCATGCTGGTTGCTTTCATGCTTCTATTCCCCACCAAAAGCTGACACCAACCACAGGACTGGAAGTACATCTTCTGCGTGTGTGCAGACATTGGGGGAGGCTCAGCCAGCAGTTCTGCATACACGCAGAAATGGAAGATGAGACGGAATAACTCTACACTTCACATAAATGGAGACACAGGGACAGGAACCCACTATTCTCGGGCTGAGGATCCAATATTCTAACCGCACAGTTATCTCATCTATCTGAGAGTATACACCACCAATTTACAAAAAGAAAACAAAAAGGAAGAAAATTCCACTGTGAAAAACATCGTCAAGAGCTAACCTTCTGCATCAGTTGGAGCTGAGCCTCAGCGAAGGACAGCTTGTGGTTCAGCTCGGCATGCTGGGAGTGCATGCGGCGCAGCTCAGAGTCCACCGTGCTGTGACGGTTCTCTGCATTCCGCAGCTCCTCCTTCAGGTGCTGCACCTGCTCCATCAGGCTGCTGTTGCGCTCCTCCAGCATGGCTTTGGTCTGGAACCGTCAGCAAGGTTCAGCTCAATGGGCTGGTGGCCCAGCGGTTAACATGTCATGTTTGCCTAAAGGGCGGAGAACTTCCCTGATCTGTCGTGTGAGTCCCACTCTGAACATGTTTCATTCTCTCTCTCATTAGACTTGAGTAATCTTAATGATAGCCTTTTAGATAAAATGTTTAAAAACAGTCTCAAGTGCAGCAAGAACTCGGTGCATGTTAAAGAATCCATGGCAAAAAAGGAGCTGTTTACGGCAAAAAAGCCACGGAAACCAACTTCTGAGGGCACCAATCATACAGACAAAGAACAGAAAAAAAAAGAGTTCTATACTTTCACAAATTTTTTACCTGGGTATCACATTAAAGTTTTACCATACAATACAACATCAACCTATTATTAATCAGATGAAACACTGTTGACCATGGGTAATGTGATATTGCTCTACTATCAAAATAATAACCATACCTAGCAAAGAGGGGTTTTTAATATTATATTACATTGTCTACGAGATATTCCAGTAATATTTGGTTTTTCAGGTATCACATACACCATAACACGCACATGATGTTCATGCCTACTCATAAATACAAACACACACGCACATGTAGTGCGCATACAAACATGCACTCATGTATAAACTCTCTCACACTTCACACAGACATACACAAATCACCTACTCATCACACCTACATATCCACTCAACAACCAACATCCTGCTCCATATCTCTTTACTACCACTTCTCAGCAACTGGACAGACACAGGACAAACCTACCCTGTCGCTGTCAGAACGCAGGGTGTTGATGACAGCACTCAGCTGTTCATGGGGGTCGGAGGCCGACGCGTTCAGAGTGGCTGTGTGCAAGTTCTCCACCTGCTGCTTGAGGGACGTCACCTCCATCTGGGACTGGGCCAATCTAAACATGCCCAACAATAACTCTCACTTATTCCTTGACAGTATTCTGTGACTTACTGGTTGCAGGGTAACACCAATTACCATGATTATTCTGCGACCTATTGGTTGCAGGGGTAACACCAATAACCATGATTAGTCTGTGTCTTACTGGTTGCAGGGCTAACACCAATTACCATGATTATTCTGTGACTTATTGGTTGCAGGGGTAACACCCACTGCTATGATTAGTCTGTGACTTATTGGTTGCAGGGCTAGCACCAACAGCTATGATTAGTCTGTGACTTATCGGTTGCAGGGCTAACACCAACAGCTATGATAAGTCTGTGACTTATTGGTTGCAGGGGTAACACCAACAGCTATGATTATTCTGTGACTTACTGGTTGCAGGGTTAACACCAACAGCTATGATTATTCTGTGACTTATTGGTTGCAGGGTTAACACCAACAGCTATGATTATTCTGTGACTTACTGGTTGCAGGGGTAACACCATTACCATGATTAGTCTGTGACTTATTTGTTGCAAGGGTAACACTAATAGCTATTATTATTCTGTACTTATTGGTTGCAGGGTTAACACCAATTACCATGATTATTCTGTGACTTATTGGTCGCAGGGTTAACACCAACAGCTATGATTAGTCTGTAACTTATTGGTTGCAAAGGGTAACACTAATAACCATGATTAGTCTGTGTCTTACTGGTTGCAGGGGTAACACCAATTACCATGATTATTCTGTGACTTACTGGTTGCAAGGGTAACACTAATAGCTATGATTATTCTGTGACTTATTGGTTGCAGGGGTAACACCAATTACCATGATTATTCTGTGACTTATTGGTTGCAGGGGTAACACCAACAGCTATGATTAGTCTGTGACTTACTGGTTGCAGGGGTAACACTAATAACTATGATTATTCTGTGACTTACTGGTTGCAGGGGTAACACTAATAGCTATGATTATTCTGTGACTTACTGGTTGCAGGGGTAACACTAATAGCTATGATTATTCTGTGACTTACTGGTTGCAGGGGTAACACTAATAGCTATGATTATTCTGTGACTTACTGGTTGCAGGGGTAACACTAATAGCTATGATTATTCTGTGACTTACTGGTTGCAGGGGTAACACTAATAGCTATGATTATTCTGTGACTTACTGGTTGCAGGGGTAACACTAATAGCTATGATTATTCTGTGACTTACTGGTTGCAGGGGTAACACTAATAGCTATGATTATTCTGTGACTTACTGGTTGCAGGGGTAACACTAATAGCTATGATTATTCTGTGACTTACTGGTTGCAGGGGTAACACTAATAGCTATGATTATTCTGTGACTTACTGGTTGCAAGGGTAACACCAATAACCATGATTATTCTGTGACTCACTTACTTGCAGCCTGCTGTTCATTTGTCCGTTATGACACCCGTCTAACCAACTGAAGTATTTTTTGAGGTATGGGAGCTAAATTCTTCCCTCCTATCATCTCAACTCAGTTTCTTTAAGTGATCTCCCGTGACACACACAGCACTTCTGACTTATGAACTGCTACTCAATTTGTCCTCTTTCCTTAGCAAAGAATATGCCTCCTGCTGCTCTCAGTTTCAATTCAACTTGCTCTCCAAGCTACTGATCCCCTCAACAGCTTTTACAAGCTTGCATTCCCAACAAGCAAACTGTGACATGGCACCCCCCCCCAAACTGACTGGTCATGGGTTGGTATTGTTTTCCATGAAAGAGGATCACACATTTACATTCTTCATGCTGATTTGAAAAGAAATAGTGAGAATGATAAACAAAGAGAGTCAGGCAACTTCCTGCTTATGGTGTGGAATGGTGTAGAAAACCAGGAAACAGCTAACCAATCAACAACCGCATGAGAACTAAGGGAAGTCACTCTGGGAGTCCTGGTAATATTGAGGCAAAATGAAGACTGAACTGGCCTTCCTTCTCTTATATTTTCCTGCTGGATCCTGATCATACTGGGTGATGTTTCAATTTCATAGCAATATGGCACCTGTTCAAACAGTAAGTATGAGAATAATACACAGTCTGACAAACAGGTTCCGTACCTTTCTTGCAGGCTTTCAATTTTCACTTGCAACTTTGTGTTCAGTTCCTGAAAGAGAAGAAAAACAGACCCACATGAAGAGAGTGACAATACAGATTCATAAGGTAAAGGCAAATGTTTGTATTTTTGTCAGTTTTCTGAACTGGAATGTTGGCAAGAATGCTTGGAAAGTACAGTCAAACAACAGATCACTCAGTCTTCTTCTGTTCATTAGCCATTAACACCCAGTCCGCAAGCCAAGAACACTGACCAGTGCACTATGCACTTTGTGTGTGACAACAGCAACAACAACAAAATTTGTGTTGAGATCATGGCAATCTTTGAAGCATCGCTCACCTTCTCAGCCCTGTAGTTGGTGTCAAAGTTGTTCTGCGCTGACTTGTGGCGTTCTGCATCCTGTCGCAGCAGCTGCAGTTGATTTGATCTTTCCAGCAAAGACGTGCTTGACACGTGTAGCTGCAACAATAAGCACACCATGCTTTGCTACCTATTACTAGTAGAGCATGTTTCACACCAAACAATGCTGTACATTTAAAGCATAGCATAATTTGACACATTTTGTACACCGAGGCACAATATAATTTTCACCATAAGTAAAACAGATCTTATAACCTACACTACAATGTATTTCAACAAACTTTAACACACTCTTCACAAAAAACCTTACATCCTACAGCATGACATGTTTACATTCTATAGAATAATGTACTTTGCGCTCTGCAACACATTTTCTTCAAATGTCAGCAGATATATTTCATTGTAGATCAACACAGTGCATTTTAACATTCAACCTTTACAACATGCGCCAAAAAAAAACGACAGAACAAATAAACAAAACAAAAGCACCCGGACAGCACCAGTGCTATCTGTGATAAGCTAGCTCTGGTTTGTCGTTTTTTTGCTGCAGAGTGAAAGTGTTGATGTTAAATGCACTGTGTTGATCTACATGAAATATATCTGCTGTACATTTGAAGAAAAAATGTGTTGCAGAGCGCAAAGTACATTATTCTATAGAATGTAAACATGTCATGCTGTATGTAAGGTTTTTTGTGAAGAGTGTGTTAAAGTTTGTTGAAATACATTGTAGTGTAGGTTATAAGATCTGTTTTACTTATGGTGAAAATTATATTGTGCCTCGGTGTACAAAATGTGTCAAATTATGCTATGCTTTAAATGTACAGCATTGTTTGGTGTGAAACATGCCTCTACTAGTAATAGGTAGCAAAGCATGGTGTGCTTATTGTTGCAGCTACACGTGTCAAGCACGTCTTTGCTGGAAAGATCAAATCAACTGCAGCTGCTGCGACAGGATGCAGAACGCCACAAGTCAGCGCAGAACAACTTTGACACCAACTACAGGGCTGAGAAGGTGAGCGATGCTTCAAAGATTGCCATGATCTCAACACAAATTTTGTTGTTGTTGCTGTTGTCACACACAAAGTGCATAGTGCACTGGTCAGTGTTCTTTGGCTTGCGGACTTGGGTGTTAATGGCTAATGAACAGAAGAAGACTGAGTGATCTGTTGTTTGACTGTACTTTCCAAGCATTCTTGCCAACATTCCAGTTCAGAAAACTGACAAAAATACAAACATTTGCCTTTACCTTATGAATCTGTATTGTCACTCTCTTCATGTGGGTCTGTTTTTTTCTTCTCTTTCAGGAACTGAACACAAAGTTGCAAGTGAAAATTGAAAGCCTGCAAGAAAGGTACGGAACCTGTTTGTCAGACTGTGTATTATTCTCATACTTACTGTTTGAACAGGTGCCATATTGCTATGAAATTGAAACATCACCCAGTATGATCAGGATCCAGCAGGAAAAATATAAGAGAAGGAAGGCCAGTTCAGTCTTCATTTTGCCTCAATATTACCAGGACTCCCAGAGTGACTTCCCTAGTTCTCATGCGGTTGTTGATTGGTTAGCTGTTTCCTGGTTTCTACACCATTCCACACCATAAGCAGGAAGTTGCCTGACTCTTTGTTTTATCATTCTCACTATTTCTTTTCAAATCAGCATGAAGAATGTAAAATGTGTGATCCTCTTTCATGGAAAACAATACCAACCCATGACCAGTCAGTTTGGGGGGGGGCCATGTCACAGTTTGCTTGTTGGGAATGCAAGCTTGTAAAAGCTGTTGAGGGGATCAGTAGCTTGGAGAGCAAGTTGAATTGAAACTGAGAGCAGCAGGAGGCATATTCTTTGCTAAGGAAAGAGGACAAATTGAGTAGCAGTTCATAAGTCAGAAGTGCTGTGTGTGTCACGGGAGATCACTTAAAGAAACTGAGTTGAGATGATAGGAGGGAAGAATTTAGCTCCCATACCTCAAAAAATACTTCAGTTGGTTTAGACGGGTGTCATAACGGACAAATGAACAGCAGGCTGCAAGTAAGTGAGTCACAGAATAATCATGGTTATTGGTGTTACCCTTGCAACCAGTAAGTCACAGAATAATCATAGCTATTAGTGTTACCCCTGCAACCAGTAAGTCACAGAATAATCATAGCTATTAGTGTTACCCCTGCAACCAGTAAGTCACAGAATAAATCATAGCTATTAGTGTTACCCCCTGCAACCAGTAAGTCACAGAATAATCATAGCTATTAGTGTTACCCCTGCAACCAGTAAGTCACAGAATAATCATAGCTATTAGTGTTACCCCTGCAACCAGTAAGTCACAGAATAATCATAGCTATTAGTGTTACCCCTGCAACCAGTAAGTCACAGAATAATCATAGCTATTAGTGTTACCCCTGCAACCAGTAAGTCACAGAATAATCATAGCTATTAGTGTTACCCCTGCAACCAGTAAGTCACAGAATAATCATAGCTATTAGTGTTACCCCTGCAACCAGTAAGTCACAGAATAATCATAGTTATTAGTGTTACCCCTGCAACCAGTAAGTCACAGACTAATCATAGCTGTTGGTGTTACCCCTGCAACCAATAAGTCACAGAATAATCATGGGTATTGGTGTTACCCCTGCAACCAATAAGTCACAGAATAATCATAGCTATTAGGTGTTACCCTTGCAACCAGTAAGTCACAGAATAATCATGGTAATTGGTGTTACCCCTGCAACCAGTAAGACACAGACTAATCATGGTTATTAGTGTTACCCTTGCAACCAATAAGTTACAGACTAATCATAGCTGTTGGTGTTAACCCTGCGACCAATAAGTAAGAACAGAATAATCATGGTAATTGGTGTTAACCCTGCAACCAATAAGTAACAGAATAATAATAGCTATTAGTGTTACCCTTGCAACAAATAAGTCACAGACTAATCATGGTAATTGGTGTTACCCCTGCAACCAGTAAGTCACAGAATAATCATAGCTGTTGGTGTTAACCCTGCAACCAATAAGTCACAGAATAATCATAGCTGTTGGTGTTAACCCTGCAACCAGTAAGTCACAGAATAATCATAGCTGTTGGTGTTACCCCTGCAACCAATAAGTCACAGACTTATCATAGCTGTTGGTGTTAGCCTGCAACCGATAAGTCACGACTAATCATAGCTGTTGGTGCTAGCCCTGCAACCAATAAGTCACAGACTAATCATAGCAGTTGGTGTTACCCCTGCAAACCAATAAGTCACAGAATAATCATGGTAATTGGTGTTAGCCCTGCAACCAGTAAGACACAGACTAATCATGGTTATTGGTGTTACCCCTGCAACCAATAGGTCGCAGAATAATCATGGTAATTGGTGTACCCCTGCAACCAGTAAGTCACAGAATACTGTCAAGGAATAAGTGAGAGTTATTGTGGGCATGTTTAGATTGGCCCCAGTCCCAGATGGAGGTGACGTCCCTCAAGCAGCAGGTGGAGAACTTGCACACAGCCACTCTGAACGCGTCGGCCTCCGACCCCCATGAACAGCTGAGTGCTGTCATCAAACACCCTGCGTTCTGACAGCGACAGGGTAGGTTTGTCCTGTGTCTGTCCAGTTGCTGAGAAGTGGTAGTAAAGAGATATGGAGCAGGATGTTGGTTGTTGAGTGGATATGTAGGTGTGATGAGTAGGTGATTTGTGTATGTCTGTGTGAAGTGTGAGAGAGTTTATACATGAGTGCATGTTTGTATGCGCACTACATGTGTGTGTGTGTGTTGTATTTATGAGTAGGCATGAACATCATGTGCGTGTTATGTGTATGTGATACCTGAAAAACCCAAATATTACTGGAATATCTCGTAGACAATGTAATATAATATTAAAAAACCCCTCTTTGCTAGGTATGGTTATTATTTTGATAGTAGAGCAATATCACATTACCCATGGTCAACAGTGTTTCATCTGATTAATAATAGGTTGATGTTGTATTGTATGGTAAAACTTTAATGTGATACCCAGGTAAAAAAAATTTGTGAAAGTATAGAACTCTTTTTTTTTCTGTTCTTTGTCTGTCTGTATGATTGGTGCCCTCAGAAGTTGGTTTCCGTGGCTTTTTTGCCGTAAACAGCTCCTTTTTGCCATGGATTCTTTAACATGCACCGAGTTCTTGCTGCACTTGAGACTGTTTTTAAACATTTTATCTAAAGGCTATCATTAAGATTACTCAAGTCTAATGAGAGAGAGAATGAAACATGTTCAGAGTGGGACTCACACGACAGATCAGGGAAGTTCTCCGCCCTTTAGGCAAACATGACATGTTAACCGCTGGGCCACCAGCCCATTGAGCTGAACCTTGCTGACGGTTCCAGACCAAAGCCCATGCTGGAGGAGCGCAACAGCAGCCTGATGGAGCAGGTGCAGCACCTGAAGGAGGAGCTGCGGAATGCAGAGAACCGTCACAGCACACGGTGGACTCTGAGCTGCGCCGCATGCACTCCCAGCATGCCGAGCTGAACCACAAGCTGTCCTTCGCTGAGGCTCAGCTCCAACTGATGCAGAAGGTTAGCTCTTTGACGATGTTTTCACAGGTGGAATTTTCTTCCTTTTGTTTTCTTTTTGTAAATTGGTGGTGTATACTCTCAGATAGATGAGATAACTGTGCGGTTAGAATATTGGATCCTCAGCCCGAGAATAGTGGGTTCCTGTCCTGTGTCTCCATTTATGTGAAGTGTAGAGTTATTCCGTCTCATCTTCCATTTCTGCGTGTATGCAGAACTGCTGGCTGAGCCTCCCCCAATGTCTGCACACACGCAGAAGATGTACTTCCAGTCCTGTGGTGTTGGTGTCAGCTTTTGGTGGGGAATAGAAGCATGAAAGCAAACCAGCATGCTCCAGGGTTGCTTGGAAAGGGAATTGGGAGACTGCAACAACTGACCTGTAATTCATGTCAGGTTTGGCACTCCTGTGACCTGCTGGTCTAGTACTGTTTGATGCTGAAGGTCAGGCGGCACAGGTTTGGCACTCCCGTGACCTGCTGGTCTAGTGCTGTTTGATGCTGAAGGTCAGGCGGCACAGGTTTGGCACTCCCGTGACCTGCTGCTGGTCTAGTGCTGTTTGATGCTGAAGGTCAGGCGGCACAGGTTTGGCACTCCGTGTGACCTGCTGGTCTAGTACTGTTTGATGCTGAAGGTCAGGCGGCACAGGTTTGGCACTCCCGTGACCTGCTGGTCTAGTTGCTGTTTGATGCTGAGGTCATGCGGCACAGTTTTGGCACTCCCGTGACCTGCTGGTCTAGTGCTGTTTGATGCTGAAGGTCATGCGGCACAGGTTTGGCACTCCCGTGACCTACTGGTCTAGTACTGTTTGATGCTGAAGGTCATGCGGCACAGGTTTGGCACTCCCGTGACCTGCTGGTCTAGTACTGTTTGATGCTGAAGGTCATGCGGCACAGGTTTTGGCACTCCCGTGACCTGCAGGTCTAGTACTGTTTTTGATGCTGAAGGGTCATGCGGCACAGGTTTGGCACTCCCGTGACCTGCTGGTCTAGTACTGTTTGATGCTGAAGGTCATGCGGGCACAGGTTTGGCACTCCCGTGACCTGCTCTGGTCTAGTACTGTTTGATGCTGAAGGTCATGCGGCACAGGTTTGGCACTCCCCCGTGACCTGCTGGTCTAGTACTGTTTGATGCTGAAGGTCAGGCGGCACAGGTTTGGCACTCCCGTGACCTACTGGTCTAGTACTGTTTGATACTGAAGGTCCATGCGGCTCAGGTTTGGAAACATGTCTCAGAAATTGTGCCAGATCTGCCTCATGATCTGTACTATAAAGAGGCCATATATTTTTTTTTTCCTATAATGTGAATTGTTCAGTGCATTGGTTTTGTTTTTTTTTGCACATTATGGATTGAACAAATGTAGTCAGGATATCTTCAGCAGCAAGGGGAAATACCTCAGCTGAGCCAGGTAGCAAGAGAGATGGACTTCCATTTTGAAGATTATTACACTGATAGCAGTTATCTTTCTGCAGTAGTATTGTGCATTCATTTAGATCATTCCTTTTTCTGAAGGACCAGTCTGGAAACATGGGCAGGACCTCCTTGATCTTCAGTGATTGTCGTATTCATCTCTTTTGTAAAACCCACAGTATATAAAGAGCCAAGAAAATCGATTTTTGTTCTTATTGGATACAAGAGTAGAAAAAAAAAAGGAATAAACTGAACAGTAAGATGTCTCATTGTGAGTGTTGCCATAATGGGAAGCTCCCCATAAAAATGTAGGAATGTGCAAAAGGCAGCCACTACTGCCCTCCGTCAAAATGAATGAGAAAGGCCCATTATTGATGTTTCAGATCCTCCGCTGTTCTATGGTAAGAAAATATTCACTTCTGGAGAATTTTGCATAGCTTTAGATTCATTGTGCAGCTCTATGTTATTTGCTTTTGGGGGTTCTGGAATAACAGATTTGATTGAAACTCATGTTTTGGAGATTCAAAGAAAACAAGGCTCAAAATGTCGCTGTGCAAGATGGTAGATATATTTGCATCACCCTTACTGTATGTACATGTAATACTGCGCAGAATGAAAATAAGTGCAGCATTAAAATGTCATTGCTGCGTTAGGAAAGTAACTGTATTAAACATTATTTTCTTTTATACCATCTTATCATCAAATTCTTCAGAAGATATATTTAGACAGTTGACATTAACTCATAGTGTTTTTTACTGAAAATACATTTGTGTCAGGTTGGACTGTTTTTGACCATATCTCAAAAGTTCAACCAATTTGCACAAATTGACCAAAAAAATGGCATACAAACTGTACCAGATTTGAAAGCGTATTGTATTCACTTTTAAAATTTCCAAACAGATTTCTCCTGAGTAAAATTTCCAAACAGATTTCTCTTGAGTGGTATATTCAAGTTTGGCTTTTTGCTGAACTTTGTCTATGAATTCTAGAAAGGAAAATCAGTGCTGCGCACCTCTGTTTACTTTAACTCAAGATGGACAGTTCGGTCCCTTGTTTTTCCCTGTGGACGGGCCATTTGTTATGGTTAGTAAAAAAATCACAAAAATTCCAAACAAGAGATAATATGAACCTTCCGTTCGTAGCGTTTCAATAACTTCAGGAATGCTAAATGTTGCCGACAGGCTCGACTTTACTCCAACACATTCACAGAAGAACTTGATTGAGACGCCATGTTTCACACTCTGTGCAGATTAGTAAGTCATGTGGGTTGTTGTAGTCGATCAGCGACTGATGCAAAGTGGGTGATGCGGCCACGCAAAACCACTGGGCAGGCGAACAAAGTAATGCTGACGATTACTATCTATAGCTTGTGTTGTGGTCTACTGATCACACTATCACACCTCATGAAAATCTGTCAAGGCTGAAATGTTGATAGCGTTCGTTTGTATGGAAGCATAACGTCATCGGAAAACGCCACAGCGTCTGTTTTGTGACGAGAGAGTTAAAATATTTGTGCTTTCCATCAGAATTGACTGGGAAGAAATCAGTGACATTTCCATCTGAATAATATTCTCTTAGTCATAAGTATGTTTCATGTCTAGTCCTTCTCATATTACAAAATCAGACGACTTCTTGCAATGAATTTGCCTTCACTTAATCATTCTGTTCTGGGAAGCAGTGAACTGCAAGCCATTCGAAACAACATACAAATAGGTTGTGCAGTTTCCTGTCGATTTGAAGCTTACAAGTGCAAAAGAAAATTCTGCATTGTATCAATACTTAAGTTATGGCATGTCAATGCTTGATCACATGCCTAAAATGAGCTGATAAAGTATAATGTTTAAGTAACCTTTTCTACTCACTGACATTTTGTTTGAAGGACAGAGCATAAGAAGATACATGCACTAACAAGAAAATTGAAATTGCCATTGTCGATAATTGCTGAAATCTATTTAATATTGAGTTTAACATACCTTGCATGCGCTCCTGTTCGCCCACATGCATTTCACACATACACACACACCACACACACACACACACACACACACACACACACACACATATACACACTCTTGCCTGGGTGATGGTGTTTGGGATTTTTTTTCTTTAATATCTTTTGTTGAACTAGCCTCACAACCATTGGTTTTGTTTTTTGGCGGGGTTTTTTTTTGGGCTGGTTGGTTGGGTTTTTTTTTTATAAGGACTTGTGTGCTTTGGGGATATGGCTGTTGGAAAGCACTCTCTGTCTCTCTCTCTCTCTCTCTCGTCTCTCTCTCTCTCGGTGTGTGTGGTCCACACACACACACCACACACACACACACACACCACTACATGTACACACATACCATACACACACACACACACCACCACACAGATAACACACACACACACACACACACACACACACTCACATATAAAGGAATGGCTCTGACACTTGGTGTAAGATTGAAGATGACCCAAGGATGAACCCGTTAGACTTTGGTGTGAATCTGTGGTACAGTTCTGGGTCAAGGTCAGACGCAGCCTCCATTTGACCCTGGTGGAATTGGTGCTTTTCCCGATCGCTCTTATGATTCTTCCCCCCTTTTTTCTTTTCTATGTTACTTTATTGATCAGTGATGTGTACATAAACAAAGCTATTGCACTGAAGCAGCGACAAGCAATAGCTTATGGTGTGCTCAGTGACCAGAAAACTTTACAATAAACACATCAACAGAATTGCATTATCAATGCGAAAAAAGAGAAAGAAAATGCTTAATATTGTAAGGGGAAAAATGGTACAAATCTTAAAATAAAATTGAAAAGAAAGGAGAGAAGATAGAATGGAACAGAAGAATCTAACAACAATGCAATCAGGCAGTCTGCACCATAAGTCTTATGATTCCCCCTAGCACCCAGACATACACAAATCTGCACAGAGACAGAGAGAGATGTATCCCATCCCCAAGACACCACCACATAACCCAGCCCCATGTCACACTGGGTCTAACGCCAAATGAAATCTGACATTGAAAAAAAGGAAATTTCAGTGAATTAGGTGCAACGATTGGCACCTCTAGCTCTATCTAATGACTAAGTGTCAAGAACTTAGTGGTGAGTCAGGTATCTTATCATTGCATGTTTTTCCAGCTTTGACTTTTTTTTTTCCAGGGGCAAAACAGATGGTGGGAGGGGGGAGGGAGGTGAGTCCAGTTTGATCATTCCAATGTTTTGCAGGGTTTCCAGCTTTTGTGTAGCTCAGCTGAGTTGTCAACTGGAAAATCAGTAACACACATACACACTTCTCTCCACAGACCAAAGAGCAGCTGGAGCAGGAGAAGAGCCAGCTGAAGGCGGAGCTGGAGAAGGCTGCGGAGAGACACCGCCTGTCTCAGGAGAAGTGCCTGAGGCTCAGGCCCGGTTGGCGGACATGACAGATCGGCTGGACCGTGCCGTGCCGAACGAACCTCGCAGCTCTCAACTCAGCACCTAGCCAACACCTCCGCCACCTTCACAGCCGTCACTCGTTCCAAGGTAGGTCACCCAGAATAAAACAAAACTAAAAAAAGAAAAAAAAAGAAAAAAAAAAAAAAGAGAAATTAATTCAACGCCCATCTTGCACTGAATTGGATGAAGATAAAATGATCGCTCGTTCATTTTCGTTGTCCTGAGGTGTGTATTTTGCCTGAAGAATACAATTCAAGAGGTCGAAACTGTTGTGTTTTGTCTTGTGGTTTGTTTGTCCACATTTTTTTTTTTTTGCACAGAGCCTTATAAATACTTTTAAAAAAAAAAAAAAAAAAAAAGAAAGGTGATGAAGAAAACATTTCATGTGTTTAGATTGCTGTCAGCATGATCTTTTATAAGGATTATATTTCATTCCTCATGTGAGTAGAGTACAGTTTATTGTGTCGTTGGAATAATGAAAGAACATTTGTATGTAGTTCTTGTTAACTTAACATGTAACTTTCCATCAACTGAAGATATTGATGATAGTGCTTTGGAATGTAATGCAAAACTAGGGTGTGTTTCTAAATTAGTCGTAGATAAATAATTTCAGATATTGCGTTGTGGAGGATGAAAAATCTGTATAACCTTAAAGTGTACTCAATGTGAAAATTATGGGAAGGAATTGAAGCTTTGCTGCCATGACGGAAATGATATCGTTTTCTTTTTCTATCTTTTTCTTTTTCTTTTTTTTTTAGTTTGCTGCCCCCTTATTGGTAATTTGGCGTCATATACTGTACCATGTCAGACCATAGCATTTTTTTAGTTTGCTGCCCCCCTCATTGGTAATCCTCCTACAACGTCATTCTAGCTACCACACATGGGTTTGCCCGTCACACCTCTCAGCTCTGCAGGACAAAAGGGGGGTTGGGGGAAGGGTAGATGGGAAAGGAGAGGGAAGGTGGCATGGCAGAAAATGTCAAAAGGTCAGTGTCAACAAGTAATGTAACTCCTCTGACTGGGGAATCAAACCCACGACCTCCCGTGGATCAGGGCCTGCACTTGATGGGCTGTTTCTGTGTCTGCAGGAAGAGATGGAGGACACTGTGCAGCGCCTGCAGATGGAGAACACACGCTTGGAGACTGACCTCAGGCACGAGCGAGAGCGGACGCAGATGCTTCAGGCAGAGGTGGCCGATTCCAGAAAGGTTGGATCTGTTTTGGCTTCTCTCTTTCCTTCTGTCCATGTCTTAGGCTGTATGGGTCCCTGCCTCTCTGTCACAGTGTCCATCTCTGTCTCTCTCTCTCTCCCTGTCTCTCTCACTGTCTCTCTCTCAGTCCCTGTTTTCTTGCATATGTGAATTGTTTCATCTGTTTTACCTGTCTCTGTTTTCCATTCTTCTTCTTCTCCTTTTACTTCATATGCTTCTGATCTCTTCTCTACTCTCTCTCTCTCTCTCTCTCTCTGCTCTGCCCTATGTCTATGTGGTTTTGCCTCTCTCCTCTCCTTCTCTTTCTGTTTC
>JADBJO010028012.1:0-20615 GCA_016801955.1 Conus betulinus
CCTTTTGAACGAACCGCTTATATTTGAAATCCAGAAGACTGACTCCGTGAAATAGTTACTTTTCACGTAAGCTTCAAACACTTTTGTCACAATCTGCTGCTTCTCTCTCGACTAGGCCAATGTAATGCTTTACTTGTTTGTCACAATCTCTGGTTCTCTCTGTCGACTAGGCCAATGTAATGCTTTACTTGTTTGTCACAATCTCTGGTTCTCTCTCGACTAGGCCAATGTAATGCTTTACTTGTTTGTCCACAATCTCTGGTTCTCTCTGTCGACTAGGCCAATGTAATGCTTTACTTGTTTGTCACAATCTCTGGTTTCTCTCTCGACTAGGCCAATGTAATGCTTTACTTGTTTGTCGCAATCTCTGGTTCCTCTCTCTCGACTAGGCCAGCGTAATGCTTTACTTGTTTGATTCCATCAGAATCTTAAAGATGAATTGTGATTAATAAACCATTCTGCTGCCACATTTTTCAAAGCACCTGAAGGAGAGAGCATGTTGCCTCTGTGCTTCCCGATCTGCCCAGGTTCTAGTGTTTGCAGTTGAATGGAAGCTTGGAGCTCTTGGCTGCAAGGTCTTGACTGACTCAGCAACCATCGTGTTTGTCTGAACTCTTTCATCTGAACATCCTTTCACACGTTCTGTCTGTTCATCTGATGAGACACGGCATCTTTCGTAAACATGATCCCACCTCATGAACTTCCATTTTCAGTTCGTCTTGTCTGTTACTTTATACTGTCAGATTTAGGCTAGAACCTTACTCATATTGTTCACTTCTTCCTTTCACTGATTTCAGGGATTTTTTTTTTTCAATGTGTGGTAGTTTGTATTTTGATTTTGTCTGTTTTAAACCTGATATGATGATTGTAGGTCTCTGTCTCTCCGTCATTCTGTGTGTGTGTGTGTGTGTGTGTGTGTGTGTGTGTGTGTGTGTGTGTGTGTGTGTGTGTGTGTGTGGTGTGCGTGCGTGCGTACGTGCGTGCGTGCGTGCGTGCGTGCGTGCGTGCGTGCGTGTGGTTATATCTATGCTTTTGGTGTGTGTGGTCCGGCGATAAACGGAGTGGTGGTATTATTCGTATTGATGAGCGTTTTTGTGTGCAGTGCGAGTGATGGTGGACCGGTGCATGAACATTGGTTTGTTTTTTGGATCGGGCACATATGAATTATTAATATTACATTAACTACTTTTATTAATTCATTTGTTTGTTTCTTCATTTGTTTTTTTTTTTATTTGTTTATGTATTTATCACCACCACCACCACCACCACCATCTTCTTTTATCATCATCATCATCAACAGCGCATTTATCAGCATCATCAGTGTTTTTTCTAATCATTAACACCATGGTAATTACAGCACAGTTATTGCTATTGGGACTTTCTTTTCTTTCTTCTTCCTCTTCGAAGTCATTTAAGTATCCCTGTTTTAGTCTAAGCGTGTATTTTCTCATTAGCGTTTTGAAGGCATTTGAGGTGGGATTCATATGAATCATGAATACATTATTATGATAATAATTTATGATTGTGATATAGTCATTGCCGATCATGATTTACTGTCTTTTTCCCGCGTAAAAAAAATGTATTCCTATTTTTAAATGAAGGTGTGGCATGTTTTGTAGTTTTTGGACCGTGAGTTCAACAGAGGTGGATGCATCATGCATCATCTTTCATTTTATTTGGAAATTGTGTTGTTGTGCTTTGCTGCGGCCCCCCCCCCCCCCCCCCCCCCCCCCCCCCCCCCCCCTCATCCCCCCGTTTTCCTCTATTCTTTTCTTCTTCAACTAAAAAATCTTGGCCATTCCCTTTCTCCGACTGTGAATATCTCTTCCATTTCAGAGTATGCCCCTTCCTCCCCACCTCCGCCCCTCCCCTTCCACCTCTTGCCTTTGAAGCAAACGAGTTTGCTCCGTTAAAGGCTGACTATATATCTGGCAAGGTCATCCTGTCGGTTGGGTTCCCCCATGTTGATGTGGTGTGAAAACAGCGATGGTGGTGGTGGTGGTGGGGAGAGAGGTGGGAGAGGTCAGGGAGTGGAGGAAGGTGGGAGGAGAGGGGGGAGTAATGTGTAATTAAAACTTTCCTATTGATCTGGCGGAGGAGAGCTGGTACTGGCCTCTGGGGGTGTTTCTGTTTCTTGTCGGACGGTGGGTCCTTCCTAGGTCTTTAGCGGTGAGACAGGACATCCTCTGGCCGGGCGATGACCAACGGTAATCCGATCAGGGAGCATTAGCTGGGATATGTATAATCTTCTTGTTTTTTTGCTCTAGTCCTTGCTATTGTTGTTGTTGCGTCCGTCTGGATCACACAAACATCTCTTGTTTTGAAAATGAGGAATCAACCTAAGACTGAGTGAAAAAAAAAGTCAGGTTTACCCATTGAAGCAAATCGATTAAAAAAAAAAAAAAAAGAGAACAAAACAACAGCATTGATTATATCTGATTCCACGTCTCTGTTCCATGGGTGCGTGGGTATGCTATGTATGTCCTGTAGCGGGTGGTGACAGTAGAGGCCGAAATGGGGGAGACGAAAGGCATCGGTCGGTGGGAGAAGGGTGGAGAAGGGTGGCTGAGCCCGAGGGAGTCTGTGTCTGAAAACTCCAGTCACCCGGGGGGATCTTTAGCTGGGAGACAGGACTCCCACCAAATGTCTGCTGGATAAGGGGAAACAAGTGTGGATTTTGCCGTTATTGTTGTTGTTGCTTTGTTTAGTGTTGTTTGTTGTTGTTGTTGTTGTGTTATTGTTGTTGTTGTTGTTGTTGTTCCTTTTCTTCTTTCTTCTTCTTCTTCTTCTTCTTCTTCTTCTTCTTCTGTCCTCCTCCTCCTCCTCCTTTCTTCTCCCTCGTTTCTTCTTCACTCACTCTCTCGTATTCTCTCTCATCTTCTCTTCTTCCTTTTTTTCCTCCCTTCATTTCCCTCTCCCTTCCCTCCCACCTCTTCTCTCACCACTTCTCCCTTGTTTCTCCCTCCCTCTTCTCAACTCTCCTCACTTTACCTCCCTCCTCACGTCCTTCCTCCTATTCCTTCATGTTCTTCTCCTTTCCTCTTCCTTTTAATCTACCTCTCCTCCCCTATATTTTCCTCCTCTCTCCTCCGTGTTCTCCCCTCCTCCTCTTCTGCCACCTCCTCCTTCTCCTTCCTCCAGGCCCTCCTTCCACCTCTTCCTCTTCCTCCCCTCCTCCATCCTTGTTCTTTCTATCCTCTTTAGCCTGATTATCTCCTTCCTCCTTGAGCCGCTTTCTCTTCCTTGCTTCTTTCTTTGCTTCACTCTCTACTTCTTTCTGTTTTTTCTCTTCTTCTTCTTCTTCTTCTGCATGCAATTCTTCAACCTCGCCCCACCTCTTTTTCCTTTTTCCTCTCTTTTCCTTCTACTTCTTCTCTATGCTCTTTGTTCGTTTCTTCTTTCTTTCTCTTCGTCGTATTATCTTTCTGTTCTCTTCCCTTTTTTAATCCTCTGTTGTTGTTTTTTTTTTCATCCTAGTTATTCTTCCCATTCTTATCCTTCTTCTTCTTTCTCTTCGATCCTAACTCCCTGTTTCCTTTTGCTACTTTTCGGGTTCTTTTTCCCAGCCCTGCTCTCTTTGTCGTCTTCTTCTTTTTTTGTTTTCTGTCTTTTATTTTCCCTTTTCTTCTCTCGGTATTTTTTTTCCTTTGTTCATCTTCCTCTTCTTTTGTCTCTCCTTCTTGTCTTCTCCCTCTCTCCTTTTCCCTCTTTTTCGGGCCCCCTCTTCTTCGGTCCCCTCTTCCTTTCTTCTTCTTACCCTTCTTACTCTTCTTCTTCTCTTCTTCTTCATCTTGTTGTTGTGGTTGCTGTTGGTGTTGGTTCTTGTTGTTGTTATCGTCAGCAATGGTGTTGTCGGTCGTTGTTCCTCTCCTTCTTCCTTCATCCTTCTCTCTTCCTCCCCTCCGCCCCTCCTCCTCCTCCCCTCCCTCCTCCTCCTCTTATTTCTCCTCCTCCTCCTCTTCTGTCTTCTCTCTTCTTCTTTTCTCTCTTCTTCTGTTCTACTTCTTCTTTACCCCTTCTTTTCTTCTTCTTCACTTTCTTCTTCTTTCCCTGTTCTTATCTACAATTTTTATCCCCCCCCCCCCCCCCCCCCCAGTTCAGTCTGCATTCCTCAGTATTAAAGATTACGACAGTAACAAACCAACAAAAAAAAAAAAATCATATCTAACCAGTGAACTGAGTTTGTTTTTCAAGCTGAATCTAGCTGGCTCTGTCACTCTAACCACTTGGATTGCACGTGCAGGCATGCACTGTGGCGGTGGTGATGTGGTGGCAGAAATGGAGAGAAAGGGCCAATGAAGCGTCTGGCATCACGGATCAGGAACATCGAGGGGGGACGTGCCCCAGGGTGTAAATCTGTGTCTTGAGAACATAGGTCCTTTGGGGGATCTGTAGCCGAGAGAGAGAACACTGCCACACAGCGGCTGGTACGTGATAATTGGATTAGGGAAGATAGTGGGGATTTGTTTTGTTTTAAAACATTATTGTTGCTTTTCTTCTTCTCTTCTTCTTCTTCGTTCTTCTTCTTCGTATTGTTTCTTCTTGTTTCTTTCTTCTTCTTCTTCTTCTTCTTCTTTTTCGTTTCTCTTCTCTCTCTGCTTTGTCTTTTTTCTTCTTGTCATCGTTTGTCATTGTTTCTTCTGTTGTTGCGGTTGGTTTTGTTCCTCTTCTTGCATCTCCTCCTTCTACTCCCCCTCTTCTTCGTCTTTTTCTTCTTGTCACACTCCCTCCACTGTTGTTTTTGCTTTTTCCTCTCTTTTTCCTTCGTGCTTTTTTCATCTCCTCCCTCTTACTCCCCTCTTTCTTGTCCCAACTTCTTTTCCTTTCCCTCCATCCCCCTTCTCACACTTCCCCTCGTTTTCTTCTTTCCACTCTTATCCTTCTTTTTCTGTCTTTCCCCCCCCCCCTCCAAAGCCAGTGTTCCATTTCCATTTAAAGAGGACAATCAAAACCGAGAAAATAAAGTGATGCAACTGTACTTGACTGTTTTTCAAACTGATTCGAGACCAGCTCCATTATTACTCTAGTCGCTTTGATGCACGTGCAGGCACTGCACTGTGGCAGTGGTGGCAGAAATGGAGAGAAAGGGCCAATGAGGCGTCTGGCATCGATCAGGAACAGAGGGGGGATGTGCCCCAGGGTGTAAATCTGTGTGTCTGACACTTAGGTCCTTTGGGGGATCTGTAGCCGAGAGACAGGACACCCACCACACAGCGGCTGGTACGTGATAATTGGATAGGGGAAGGTAGTCAGGGTATATGCTTTTTAAACGTTATTGTTGGCGTTGTTGCTCTTCTACTTCTTTATCTTTTCTGTTTCTTCGTTTTTCTTCTTGATCTTGTTCTCTTCCTCCTCTTCTCCTTCTCCTTCTCCTCCTCGTCATCTCTCGCTCTCTCTCTCTCTCATTCTCTCTCTATCTCTCTCTGTCTCTATCTGTCTCTCTCTCTCTCTGCTCATCTCTCTCTCTCTCTCTCTCTCTCTCTGTCTGTCTGTCTGTCTCTCTGTCTCTCTCTCTCTGTCTCTCTCTCTCTCTCCTCTCTCTCTCTCTCTCCTCTCCTCTCTCTCCTCTCCACTCCCCCTCTCTCCCTTCTCTCTCTCCTCTCGCTCGCTGTCTCCTCCCTCTTGTCCTTGTTCTTGATCTTCTTCCACCTCATCGTTCTTCATCTTCAAAGTCTGCCTCTTCTTTCTCCGTTTTTTTTTTTATCCACTATGTTGTTCTTGCCCTTCTGTGTTTTCCCCCTCCTTCTTCCTCCTTTTCTTTTTCTCCATATCTTTTTCATTTTAGTTTGTGTTCATTTTCGTTCGCTTCCTTTTCACCTTCTTATTTTTTTTCTCCTCATCGTCTTACCTTTCCTCATCCTCCTGTCCACCACCCCCCAGCCGTTTCTCTGTCCCCCCCCCCCCCCCCCCCCCCATCATCTTCTCTTCTTTCTCAATTTTTCATTCCAATCAAGCTAGCATTTCCTGCTGAGAGAATAGCAGACCCAACCAAGGCGATGACAGGTTCAAGTTCCATCATCAAGGCAAATCGAGTGCTTTCCTCGTTTCGCTGATCAAAAGCAGTCTAAGTCCATGACTCTAAAGCCTGTGTGCACGTGCAAGCAGGATACTGTAGCAGTGGTGACGGTCATGCCAGAAAGGGAGAGACGAGAGCATCCATCGGAAGGGAGGAGGGAGGGAGGAGGGGAGAGATGGGGCAAAGGGTGTAGGGTGTGTTGCTGAGAAGATTAGCCCTGGGGGGGGGGGGGGGGGGGGGGGATCTTCACTAAGAGACAGGACACAGCAAACGTCGTCTGGCACGTGATAATTGGATTAGCATGTTGGAGAGAGTCGTTGACGTTGATGTTGGTGCTCTTTCTTCTCCTTCTTCTTATCATCGTCTTCTTTGTCTTCTCTCTAACGATCAAATGAATGTGCATTGTGTGTGTGTGTGTGTGTGTGTGTGTTGTGTGTGTGTGTGTGTGTGTGTGTGTGTGTGTGTGTGTGTGTGTGTGTGTGTGATCATAATCATCGTCATCGTCGTCATCATCATCATCGTCATCATCATCAGCTTCTTCTTCTGCTGCTGCTGCTTCTCCTCCTCCCCATTTCCTTCCCCCAAGTCACAGAATATGAATTATTAGGCATCTTCATTGATACCAAATCGTTTCCTGGCGTGAACAGATCTGCAGTCTCACACGTGTACCATGTGATGTCTCCAATGTTCACAGATCAAGCATCTTCCAGATGAATATTTCAGCTGTATATATTATTTTACTTTCATTCGGGCTCGTTTGGACTGCTACTCAGGTAGTTCCATCCACTAAAAAAAACACCTTGTTTATAAGAGATACACGTAAGCGAAATGCAGTGACAAGAAGTGACATTCAGCCTGAAAACAACTGCTTTGTGTGAATGTCTTAGATGTGACACTGTGACGAGTCTCCGACGCCCCCCCCCCCCCCCCCCCGTCATTAAAATATGATTATCATATGCGGGGATGCAGGGGGGTTATAGACAGATGTATGTACGCTTTCACCACCAAAATGCACTCTCGCATAGGCACCTGCACTCTGTCACTCACATCGGGCCCGCACAAAGGTGACGGGAAAACCAATAACATTTCACAGAAAATAATCAACTTTTATTTAACTTGACTCCGAGCCCCCACCAGTCACTACACAACACACAATTATCTGTATCGTACAACAATGTAAACATCATACAGACAATCTCATAAATCGCATCCCCCTGTTCTTCACTTATTCTTACTTAACTAGGAAAGACAATATTTCACTATTCTGTTTGCACACTTTTAAACTTAAGAACAAATGAAACGTCCATAACTTGCCAGCATTCCTTAGTTGACCGTCAGTTTCTCTCATCCCACTGTGTGCGACTACGTGCTGAAGCTGCCACACTGTTGTGTCCTCCCGATTGGGCCAAATCCCAGTTGGGGGACACTGGCAACGTAGCTTGAGTTGCACCCTCACACAGTCTCCCGGACTCCAATGCACTTCGCCCTCTCCACGGAAAGGGCTCCTGTCGGCCTCTCCCACACAGTTTTCTCTGGCTGCAAACACCCCACCGTTGTCTGGCAGCTCCCTGTCTAGGCTCCAACAGGCTAACACGTCTTGCTGTGTCGACCGTCCCCACACGGGAGACAATTCTTCTCGTCGTCGGCTCCGAGGCTACAGCAACCTCCACTGTCTTACGTCCCCACCCAGGAGACAAAACGAGGTGACAGCAAACCTCTGCTTCTCGCTGTATTTTTCTTGAGCCCTCAGCAAGACGGGCGAGTTCACTTTCCCTTAAGTGAGTCACCCACTTCCTGGGTTTTCCAGGCACCTTATATTCATTCTCAAACAAGAGAGAACTCGAGTTTAACTGGTTCAACCAATGGAATCACTGGCACACACACACATATCACACACACATCACTAGTCACCTACACAGCACAGCAAGCACCAACAAGACTTGGGTACCAAGTGGTTAATGCATAACCTCCTATTCAAACTCATGTTCCATTCCCCAAAGCTACCCATTATACTAACAGCCTGGACTTCTCTACCAGCCAGGACTGATGCTTCAAGTATTTACTACACCTCTATAGACAACAAGGTGCAAAACCACTCAATAGGCCGAAGCTTTCCATTCATTCCTCAGAACAAGAACGACTGAATGGTCGCTGTACTGTACTCTGCCTGCAGGCTGACGGGTCGCCTACCCCGTGATGGTCACCTGACACGATTGCCTTTCCTTTCAGCCCAGTGGAAAAGCCAGTGCTCAAGTGGACACTCTCTTTACCAGGACCGGCAGGTCGGCATGTTCTTGTTACTATCCCTCGGACATGCGAAACACTTCCCAGTACTCTCCCTCCTTCAGTAAACTACTCGGGGTATTCCCCTCTGGTGATGCCTGAATTCGCACATTTGAAGAACCCAAGGAACCTGCTCTCTCAACAGCAAAACTACCCTTAATTTGCCTAAATAGAAGAAACCAGCTTGTGGACGAATGTAGGTAATACGCGCTGATAAATGTCTTGGTGATATATGAAGATTCCCATTTCTTTCCCATTGACTTTCCCAAAGGAGTGTGTGTGTGTGTGTGTGTGTGTGGTGTGTGTGTGTGTGTGTGTGTGTGTGTGTGTGTGTGTGTGTGTGTGTGTGTGTGCGCGCGCGCGCGCGACGTGTGTGTGTTGTGCGCGTGCCTTCATGACTGCATGGCATGCGCGTGCAAGTTCGAATGAAAAAAAAATCTTTAGTTTTTGATTATAACAAAGCAACGTTACAACTGGATTACTTTTTAAAGATTTATTCTACGCACCATTTTCCCTTTGAGCTACCTTTTTGTTGTTGCTTGGCTTGTTTTGTTTACTACTGCAAGTTTTGGTAAGTACTTGTGCCCAGTTATTGGAGAGATGATTGTGCCCATCGCCTTCACTGACCCTGGTTCTTTACGCTTTAAAGCATTCGATTCCTTCATCTGTGTGTAGCTTTGCCAGTATGGTGTGCTGGTTGGAAGAGGTAGTGAACAGCGTTTTTCGTGTGCACGGGGCGAGATCATTTTTTTCTCTCGTTTTTTCTTTTGTTTGATGTTTTTAATCAGATTACTGGATTCTTTGTTGAAAGTGTTCGCTGTAAAACAGGACACAACCGCCACTCTGCAAACTGCAGTGACGGAGAACCCGTATCAGGTGGGAAAATCGAGAGATTTATATGTGTCGTTGTTGTGTGTTGCTGTTGTCTACGTTGTTGGTTGTTTCTCTGTTTTCTTCTTTTTGTTATTGTCTGTAGTTGTTGTTTCTTGCTTCTTCTTCTTGTTCTTGACTTGTTGTTCTTCAGTGAGTAATTCTATGAAAATAATTACGTAATGCTATTGTCTTGTATTTTCCATTTTACTACTACATAATCGGTGATAATTCACAGCGTGAATCAGGTGGATATGGAAAATAGCTTCCGCGAAAATCAAGCATCGTATGCGAGGATTTTTTGTTTTCTTCTTCTTCGCCATTTCCTCTGCATCAGAATCTGCCTTCTTGTACCATCCAGAGTCTCGGATGGAGACGAATGAAAACTGCGGAGACAACTATTTATAGCAGAGAGCAAGGAGAAATATAACTGTCACTGAGAGAGCTTGCCAATATAAGGAACTACATCCAAAAGCCCGGTTTCAAGTGATCATGTAGTCACATCCAAGTGAAGATAATAAGGTAATTGTCGGCAGGCTAGCTAACTAGTTCAGGCTGGATGGATGTTCGTGGTCGCTCATTGACCAATGACTCACACGAGTCTGAGTCATGATCGGCGCCCTGCAGTCAGCATCTTTATGGGATTCTATGGCAGATATGTGAACCACGTGACATGGACCAGGTGAGTGGTGGAGAGGTCTGATCTGACATTGTGAAAGAGGTCGGAGAGCTGATGATTCCTAACACACCACGACACACACCCACACACACTGACACCACACACACAACACTTTGTTAACACACATGACGCCACACTAACTGAACGTTCGACGCCATGTTTGACACTTGACCCCTTTGTTTCCCATGTAACGCCTACATACGGGCGAACGGCCAGGTGCTAGTTGCAGGACATTTTTACTAACACTGATAACGACGAAGGACGCGCGACGGAAGATTGCCAAAGAACCCCCCCCTTTTCCAAGACCACTTGAACCCTGAAAGGCCTGCCAAACAGGGAAGACCCTTACGGAACCAGCTTGTGAACAGAGATTCACCCCAACACTGGACCCGATTAGATAGTTGCATATGACCCAGTTGCCGAATCTACCGCGCGGATCGTGCATTCATCCTAGTTGGTGTCTCAGGACGTCAAACACACTCGCTCGGTGACGGTGAAGACGTCTGAGCGACGAGAAAGAAGATTCTCTCAGTCTGTTCGTTCTCTCTCACTCGTAGCTAGACTCTGTTGAGATGCCTCGAGATTGACAGAGGAGAGAGAGAGACGAGAGGGAGGAGCTCAGCCTGTCCAGCAATCTGCGGAAAACTGTCATAGAACAAGACAGGTTCCTCTAGTCCTATCTGAACGGGGTTCGTGGTGGTCTTTGCTCTCCAACCCACCCGCTCGGGGAATTATGATGATGGGTCTTCGCCATTGTTTGCCTCGGTTTATGTCCTGAGGAACAGCAGGTCCTCGTGTGCAATGTGTGTGTCCCTGTCCACTCCTGGGTTGTGCGGTGTTTGTCGCGCGTCACCCGTCATGCGTTATGTTCTGTGGTTGTCTCCTTTCTGTGCTGTTTGGGGTCCTTCAACAGTTCCCGGGAAGACTCGTGTTTCAGACAAACTGTGTTTCTGTTGTGTCGTCCTTTTCGGTCTGCCTCCTTCAACAGTTCCCTGTTGACTGGAACTGTGTTTCAGCAACGTGTTTTTCTGTGTTGTTGTCATCCTTGTCGGTCCTGCGCTCGCTTCAGCAGTTCACATGAAACTGAGAGACAAGACTGTTTCAGGAGAGGTGTTTCGGGAAGTGTTGTGTGTTCCGGTTCGTCTGCTTTCAACTCTCCTTCAACAGTGTCCCTGGAGATGCGACTGTGTTCAGCAACTCGGTGTTTCTGTTGTCTCCTTCTGTTCTTCCTCCTTTCAGCAGTTCCCTGCAGAAGAACTGTTTCATTTTCAAGCAACGTGTTTCTGTTGTCTCTTATAGCTTTCATGTCTTCCTCCCTTCAGCGCAGGTTCCCTGCCTTCAGAGGACGTGTTTCAGCACGTCAGAGAGATCTGTTGTTCTCCTTCTAGTCTCTGCCCTCCTTCAGCAGTTTTCCCTGGAAGACTGTGTCAGCAACGTGTGTTTCTGTTGTCTCCTTCTGAGCCTTCGCTCCTTCAGCAAGTTCCCCTGGAAGTACGTTTCAGACAACGTGTTTGTTTCTTGTTGTGTCTCCTTCGTGTATTACCTCCTATCAGCCGCTTCCCTGTGAGGAGCCCTGTTTTCAGCAACGTGTTTCTGCATGCTGCTGTGTCTGTCTCTCTCCTTCAACAGTTTCCCTGGAGGACTGTGTTCAGAGCTGGGCTGGTGAACCTGCTGGGATGTACATGGCCATACCACTGTGTGTAGTTTCTTTTTTCCTGACTCTGATTCAGTGGTGTCAACACATCCTCTGTATGGTCCTGTGCTATTTGATGTCACATTGTGACTTGATAATATGATCAGTGTATTTGACTCGTTGTGAATGGCAATAGTGATCAGTGTATTGGACCACTTGTGTTTGACTGTGTAATATGATCAGATGTATTGGACTGTGGTGTGACGGGTGCGGGGAAGGTGTGTGTGATCAGAGTGTGCAATGGGACTCACTTGTTGACTGGCAATATGATCAGTGTATAGGGATTCGGCGGTATGAGTTGTTGAACTGGGACAATAAGGTGATCAGTTGTATTTGATGAATTAACATGGGTCGATGCAGGATACATCTCACTTTCACGCCTGAGATTCGTCTGACTTTCCTTTCCTGTTCCGCCTGAGATCTGGAGGTCCCATGTCATGTACTTCTTCTGCCCAGTGAGCTGGTGAAGTGGGGATGGATGACATGTGGCAAGTGCCGCCCAGGGTCCCTGACCTCGTGTTTCATGGAGATGTTCGTTTCCTTGATGACGTGGTTTAATCTGCGGCAAGTTGCCTGCTGGTTGTCTGTTTGCTCTGCTCTCCTTGAGAGGCTTAATGGTGAGTGACTGGGGTCCCCTACAGTCACTTGATGAAAGCGATCCAACGGTAGAGTTTACTTCTGTTTTTGCAGGTGGCTCCTGTGAACAGGTTTTTGTTATAGCTATGTGCAATTAAAGTTCAAAAAACGACCCCGGATTGTGCACTGGTTCAAAGGACGTTTTAATGGACCCAGACCTGTGTTGTTTTGAACTCCCAGTCGGATGTGAACGTTGGCGCGTCCCTTTGTTGCTGCTCGGCTGCGGGCATGGAAAATAAAGTGGTCTATCGGCAAATCGGTGAGTCAAAGTATTCCCTCTACGTATTTTGTGTGTGAAATTTCGAGGGTATTCGTGTGCCAATCGTTTGATTTGCCTCCCAAATCAGTGTTTAATGCCGAGACCCTAGTTCTATTTTCGTCGTACTGGCGGCACCCGACACGCCACAAAGCACTTCTGACGTGTATGTAGGGGGGTCATAAGACTGGTGGATTACAGCGAGTGAGCCCATTCTGCTGTGATGTTAAACAGTCCGTGGAAAATTCATAAATTCTTTTGCCTTAACTAGGGACAGAAATGTCTAGCCTTCCACCAGGTCGGTTGTCGCAGACAGAGCACTGGGAGATGCGGATTTGAGTGAGAGTGTCGAGGAGGAGTCGAGTTGTATGTTACTCTATCTTTTAGACCATTGCGAGGTGGGTGGAGACAGGCCGTCCTCGGGCGGGATGAGGGGAAGGCGGGGGGGGACGAGTAAAAAGCGCCGAGAAAAAAAGGAAAGTTTGGATGAGAAGAAAAGGAAGTGACAATTGTGAGAATTCCGGGAGGAGGTGGATGTTAAGAGAGGAGAAGTTCGTCATAGTCTTGTCATGATGATGTGAGAAGAAATCTTAAGGAGAATAAGTCTGGTCTATCAACGTTTAATGGCCTGATGCACTCCTGTGTCCATGAGGAGAGCGCAGACTCCTTGGATTGGGGCCCTACTCCGGGACGCTGTGCTATGGTGATTGCTGAGATGACTCCGACCGCGCGATGTTGCTGCTGGAGCTATACTCTGCTCGGCTGCTCTCGACCTCCTCATGGTACTTCACTAATGGAGATCACGCCCGGAGAAAAAATAGATAGCCCAAGACGGATTTGCTGTTGCTGTTGTGTTTGTTGTTGTCTTGTCGCAGCGGCTTCTTCTTTTTCATCCTCCCTCTTCGTCATCTCTTCTTCCGCCCACCACGACTCAGAAGGTAATTGGAGTGATGAAGGAAAATAGCAAGTGTTTTGTGTGTAGGGAGCTGTGTGTTGTTGTTGTTGTTGTCCAACCTTTGCTTGTTCTTTCTTCCCGTTTTGTTCTTTTTGGAATCACGACCAGCGGCCAATTGAATCAGGTAGAAAATAAGCTTGGACGGGGGTTGTTCTGTTGTTGCTAATTTTGTGTTAGTTGTGTGTTGTTGTTGTTCTTCTTCCTTCTTCTTCTTTCCTTTCTTCTTCCTTTACTCCTCCTCCTCCTTCTCATCCTTCTTTTCAATCCTTCTTCCTTTCCTTCATCTTTTTCTTTCTTCCTTCCGTCTTCTTTCTCCTTCTTCGTTTTTCCATCAATAATCATCATCATCATAATCATCATCATCATCGTCGTCCGTCGGCGTCGTCCGTCGGCGTCGTCGTCGTCGTCCGTCGTCGTCGTCAATCATTCTTCTCGCTTCTTCTTTGTTTTCAACGTCTCCTCCTCCTATCCTTTACCTACCATCCTCCGTCCTCCTTCTTCTTCTTCTTCCTTTCTTCTTTCCCTCCTCTCTTTCTTTCTCTTGATGTTGACTCAACCTGTGAGTCAGTGGATTCAAGTGTAAAAAGTCAGGGATGGATTTGTTGTTGACCAGTTGCTCGTTTGTTGCTGCCGGACTTGGCGGACTTCTTGTCGTTGCTGATATTGTTTGTTGATGTTGTGGTAATGGTGTCACCTTCTTCCACTTCCCCCACATCTGTTCACACCACGCGGATAGTGAGACTGACTGATAGGGAAAGAAAATAGCTGGCGCCGCGCTGCTTAGTTATTTTTGCCGTTGTTGGTTGGATCCGAGTTCTTTCTAATCGTTCTTCTTCTTCTTCTTCTTCTTCTTTCTTCGTCTTCTTCGCTTCTTCTTATTGCACAGCAAGGTTTCGTCTTCTTGCGTTTTTCGTTTCGTCTTTTACCTTTGGTACATTCACTTAGATCTGATCAGTGGATGCAAACTTAGTGAGACGGATTTTTTTTTTTTTTGTCGTATGTCGTTCGTTGCTTGTGTTGTTTGCTTATGTTGTGTTGCAATTTCTTTCAGTTTTTTTTTTTGTCCTTTTTCACATAGACCTGTGGTAAACTGGATTACTTAGATAGTAGCTTGGTGGGATTGCTTTGCTTGTCCTTATTTATTGTTGTTGTTGTGGGTGGTGGTGTGTGGTGGTGTTTTTTCTTTTCCTTCGCTTATTACAACTTTGATTTCTTCTATTTCTTCTTTTTTTTTGTTTTCTTTTCCTATTTCTTTTCTTTTTTTCTCTATTCTTCTTTTCAGTTTCTACATCTCCTTTTGGTTTTAAAGAATCATTTCTGCCTGCTCTTAAATCTACCTTTCTTTTTTTTTTTTTTTTTTTTTTTTTTTTTACTACTTCTTGATTTAATTGCTTCTATATCTTTTCTACGTCTTCTTCTACTCTTTTTCCTGCACCCCCCCCCCCCCCCCCGCCCCCTTCCCCACCAACACACACCCCAACTTGCCGTCCACCTCGAACTTCGTCTTTGTGTTGACTTCCCATGACTTCGTCCTCCACCCCTCACAATGATCTGAGTCTATGCTCTCTTCAAGGTTCACCTCTTGTGGCCTGGGTCTTATGATCATCATAGGAGGGGAATATAAGCACTGCTTATGTCCTCTGCAGAATCCTAGGCCAATGGCGGGTGTAGTAAATCACCAGGCAGTTAGAGAAACAGCCAATGTGTTATTCTAAGCGGAAAGCTATTCGAATCAGAGCTGTTACAGCCGTGAGAAAGCTAGAGCGGCAGGCATCCAAGTACTCTTCTCACATGTTGGTACGTGATGTCTGTATGTATGTGTGTGATTGTAGTGTATTTGTGTAGTTTGGCTGGGTGTGTGTGTTAATTAGGTGTTGTGGTGTGTGTGATGTTGTTTGTGTGTGTTGTGGGATGGTAGTGTGTGATGCGGACGCGCGCGCGCGGCGTGTGTGTGACTTATACGTTGTGTGTGTGTGTGTGTGTGAGAGCAGGGAGGCAGAGAGGGGAGCCGACGGAGACGGAGAGACGCGAAGAGATTAGGTGACGAGTCGATGAGATGGAAGAAATGGGAGAGAGCATCCTTTTGTATGAAGAGCGAAAGAGAGTGGAGAGAGAGATGAACGGAGGTTCTTTTGGATTCTGCGAGCTCCCCTGCGTTGACACCGTGGGAGGCAGAGAATGGAGAGAGAAGAGAGGGAGAAAGACAAGCACATACAATCACACACAGCAGCGCCGCGCTTGCCCAAAGCCGCAGCATAGCGCAAATCCACACATAACACCACACTAAACATACAACGGAAACACACAACACACACACACACACACCCACACAACAAAAAAAACTCACATACGCGCCGCGATACATGACCACATCATAATTGAACGCTCTCATGTTTCACGGAACGCATGGCCATGCCACTATGCCGCACGCGTAGCACAAAACACACACAAACGACAATTCAAACATACGCCACGGTGATAACAAAAGACGTACCCCGACGTAGTATTATCACACATATGTAAACAATGACAAGGAACTTGTAATCTGTCGGTCACTAAGGGGAAGGAAACAAGACTGATGGCATTCGGTGCATGCTTTTTTGGGGGTGGTGGGGGGGGGGGGTGGGTGGGGGAGGAGAGAGGACGTAGAGGCGAGAGCGAGGGAGATGGAGAGAGGGCGCGAGAGGGAGAGGAGAGGAGGGAGAGGGAGAGAAGAGGCGCGAGAGAGGGAGAGAGAGAGCGTGAGAGGAGAAGAGAGAGAGAGGGAGTGGGAGGGGGGCAGCGAGGGACACAGAGGGAGGAGGGGGAGGAGAGAGAGACGATTGAGTGAGCGGAAGGGATGGGGAGAGGAGGGAGCGGAGAGAGAGGAGGAGAAGAGCGGGAGAGGGGGAGGAGGGGGGAGGACGCGGCCAATAATAATCATCCTCTAGCTTACGATATCGTAAGAATTTACTGAAGATATAAAAATATACATCAAACAAGGACAAACTCGTTGTATAAAAAAAAAGACGTTTTTCTTCGAGAGTTCCAGTTTTTTTTCAAAGACTATAACCAAATCGACGGGTGGTAAAGGGGATTGCCATAGAGGATTGAGGAGGGATCCGTCATTACCCCCACCAACCCCACCCCCAATTAACAAGAGAGAAGGGGATGCAAATTGAGGAAATGAATAAAGAATCATGTGGAGGAGATTAATAGACACTAGATAGATTCTAGTAAAAGAAAAAATACAGAGAGATTAAGAACTACCCAACAAAGAGGGAGGAAAGAGATAGTCGTCCCTTAAGGTGCAATTCATTTCATTTCGTGAGCAAGCCACAGGTCAAGCGACACCTCTCTGTTCGGTAGAGTTTAGCGTAAGAGGATTTTTTTTTGCCAAGTATGAAGCGAAAAACAAGATGCAACGGCATAATTATAAATAATTAATCCTTAGCTGCAAGTTTATCTTGAAGTTTACGCGTGCGTGGATATTCACCACAAGGAGGAAACAAAGACTTTGTATTAAAAAAAACAAAAAAAAACAGGACTGTTTTGGCCGTTATTTTAAGCCGTTAGTAACGGCTATTTATCGACTGGTATAAAGTCGGCCAATCATCGTTGACCAATAATCCCCCGAACATACCAACAACTTTTCAGATGCAAATATGAAATGTAAGAATCAGTGGAGGAGGATTAATAATTATATATACATTAAAGAAATACAGACCTCTTTGAGACTAGACAAAACATAGAATCGCCTTTCTTAAGGTCACTTATTTCATCTTCTTGAGCAGCCACAGGTCAAAGCGAACCTGTTTGACTGGTATGTTTACGGGGTAAAGAGGTTTTTGTTGACAGTAAGTTATGACGTCAAAACAAGATGTTGCATAAGCATAATATTAATAAAACGTACTCAAGTTATCTTGAATCCGCGTGCGTGGGAATTCCATAAAGAGGGGAAACCAAAAAAAAAAAACAATAAAAAAAAAAATAAAAAAAAAAAAAAACGGTTTTGGGCCGTTTTATAGCCGTTAGTAACCCCATAATGAACATCCTCTCAAATTTCAGAAAGATCTGTGGCCCAGTAGTTTAAATGTTGAGGCGAAGGGTTGTAGTGTGAAACACATTTTGACCCGGACTGCGAGATTCACATAAAGACGAAAACCGGGTTATGGGCCGTATAGCCGTTAGTAAACGGATATTATTTAATAACGGTTTTTTTTTTTTTACAAATTTAAACATCGGGAATCATCTATGACCCAAAATGAAAGAGGCCTAAAAATTTTCAGGAAAGATCGGCCACGGCTTTCTGAATATTCCAGGGGAAAGAAAACCATTTGGGACGTTATAGCCGCTCAGTAACGGCTACACGGTGAACATAAGAAACCGAGGCATCATCCTAGATCCCATAATTGAACATAACCTACAAAATTTCAGAAGATGGAAAAGAAAGATCGGCCCAGTAGAGTGTTCGGTCTGGACGAGAGGAGCCCCGTTGTGGAGTTGTGGAACACATTTTGGACCAGAGGGGAGAGGCCATTTGAGTGCAAACACACAGACACACCAGGAAAACAACAACCCAGGAGGACATGACACACACGCTCACACACACAACACACACACACAACCACACACACACAGAGAGAGGAGAGATGAGAGCGAATGGGGGAGCAGGCGCCTGAGAACGAGAGATGATGCGAGGAGAGAGAGAGGAAAGATAGAGAGGAGAGGACGAGGAGAGAGGAAATTTCGTCGTTTCCATTGTAAAGTGCTCCCTGTTCCTATAAGAAACCGGGGGAGTACAATGACCCGCGCCTGTCGGCCTTGAAAAATTAACGCACAGGCTGCCTGAACACCAAAAAACGGGAAGGCGCCAAGGCCTTGCTTGAAGGAATCGAGTATTTATAGACTGGCGCAGTTAGGTTGTTTTGAGAATTGTGACAGTGTCTGAAAGTTGATTTAGCTTCGTCTTTCTTCTTTCCTGTGGCCATCACGGTATGACGTGCCGGGCGGTGTTCAAGCAGACTCTGCATGTTTCCTTTTGCAGTGGAATTTTTTGAAAAACAAGATGGTGGCACTTGCAAGTCGGATATCCATTATTCAGAACAACGCGAATGTGTCTGAGAGTACCCTGACCAGATACGGGCGTTATCACATGGTGCTCCTCCTTCATCTGAGTTGCGGACATGGCCCAGGGCCGTAGTGGCATAAACAAATATTTAGGCCAAGCCATTGAGAGTGAGGGCGGCCGCAAACAGACACTTCTCCTCCTGACACACTTGATCTTTGGTCTTCAGCACGAAGAATAGGGTTCGAGTGGCACTGGAGAAAAGAATACGAGCAACGTATTTTCCCTCATTTCCTCCTCCCCCCTCCCATCCCCGTCCCTCCCTACTTCTCTCTCTCTCAGAGATCTTCTCCTCTCTTTCCTCTCTCCTCGGTCCGTTCTGTCTCTAATCTCTCTGTCTCTGTCATGTCTGTCCTCTTGTCTTGTGTCTCGTTTGTCGATCTCCTCCTCCTCCCCCCCCACCCACCACCCCCCCACTCCCCCACGCATTTCTGCTTTCTCCCCCTGCCCTCTTTCTCTTCCCCTCCCTCTCCCCCTCACCCCTCCCCCCTCCTCCACCGCTCCTATTTTCTCACTTGTGGTGTACCTGCGAGCTGCGCCTAGGCGAAGGTCAACGCATCTTTAATACCTGAGAAGGGTTGGCACCTGAGAAGCAAACGCCCGGCGACCTACTGGTTCATGAAATGGCAGTGGTAGCATTCATGGGGAGCGTGTGTTTCAGGCCTCAGGGTTTTTCAGAAGTATTGTATAGTCTAGGTGTGTCCTGACCCCCACCCCTCAACCCACCACACCCCCAATCACTCTCGTCCCCTTTCCAAACGCGCGGGAGGACGGTTTATTTTTTTGTTAAAAGTGTGAAAACTGTGGAGGGGTTTTGGAGTTGTAGAGTGGGAGTGGGAAATCATTGAGAGAGAGGGAGGGGAGAGAGGGAGAGAGGAGTAGACCTAGTGGGGGAGGGGCGAGGAGAGGGGTCAGAGGGGGGGAGGGAGGAGGGAGAGAGGAGAGAGAGAGAGGAGAGAGGATAGAGGGAGAGAACAAGGCGTAGGAGCCAAATTGGGCAGCCCCATCTGTCCTGAACAAAATATGAAGAGAAGAAATGCAAGAAAGGGGGGGGTGGGGGCACCTGAGCAATGAGCAGCAGAACAAGGCCATGGGCGGGGGGGGGGGGAGAGGCCGGGGGAGAGACGAGGAGGGGGAGCAGGGCGGGGAGAAGATGGGGTGGGAAGAGGAGATGCTGGGAGGGTGTTGTTTGTGGGCAGGAAAGGAAAAAAGGGGGATGGGGGAGGGAGGGAGAGAGGACACGAAGTTAGGACCGTGAGGGGGGGAGGGGGGGGGGGGGGGGGGGGGGAGGGATAGGAGGGGAGATGATATGGGAGGGATAGATGGGGGCGGGAGGGGCGGGAGTGGCGGGGAGGAGGAGGGTGTTGGGAGGGAAGAAGGCAGGAGAGGGGGAGTTGGTGGAGGAGGGGGGGGGGATGGGTGTAGGGGGGGGGGGAGGGGGGGGGAGGGGGGGGATTGGGGTGGAGGGGGGGGGGGGGGGGGGAATGGAGGGCGGGGGGAGTTGGATGGAGGGACGAGGAGGTAATACTCAGATCGGGCCCAGGTGGTATGGTGGGAAACTGAGAATTAGGATAACATGGATTTGGGGGAAGGGTTGGGAGGGGAGATGGGGAATGATGAGCGGGGGGAGGGGGGGGGCGATTTGCGGTTGTATTCACCCAGAAGCCCGATAACGGTGACGGTGAGCAGGGTACGCTTCTTGATTGTAAACACCTCGTCGATATTGGCGCTGTGACACGTGCCTTTGTGCCTTGAGATGTTGACTGCTTGTTGCAAAGCGAGCAGTGCGATCTGTCTGTCTGTCGTCTGTCAATTCCGTTGTCCGTTCTCTTGAAAGCGACTTTTTTTGTTTGTGCAGCGATGTTTGGTTACGCTACAAAACCCTACATCTCCACTCTTTCTGAATTGATGTTCAAAGCGTGAATTCAATATTGTGTGTGTGTCGTGGGTTGTGTGTGTGCGTGGTGTGTAGTGTTCGCTGTGGGTGGGTACCGCATGCTGTAGGGTTGTGTTGTGGTGTGTGGGTGCTTTATCTCTTGTCTGTCTACGGTGCCATATCTTCTCTGTTTTGTCTCTATCTGGTTGTCTGTGGGTATTCGTCTGTCTCTTCTCCTATATCT
>JADBJO010028013.1:0-2500 GCA_016801955.1 Conus betulinus
TACTGCATTGCATGATCAGTGATTATAATGATATGGTGATTTTCAGCCATAATCATTATTATAAGCAGTTCAGCATGTGCAGCACACCGCAGTAGGACTACAGTCGTAGTAGTACGTACTAGTAGTGTGGTGGTGGTGGTCTATGTTACAATATTAATCATGCCACATCATCATGCGCGCCTCACAATCATCATGATAATGTACTAATAATAATAATAAAATAAAACACCACCACAACACCACCACCACCACACAACAACACAACAACCCAACAGCCCAACTACATAATATAAATAAATATTATATATTATTATTATTATTGATACACTACGACGACGATGATGAGAACACTACTACTACTCAACACCACATCAACTACTAACACCAACCACACCGCACCACCACAACGGCTACTGGCTACTGCTACGACTACTACTACTACTACTACTACTACTGCATGTTCTGCTGCTACTCGTCATGTTGTTGCGGCCCTGTTTTGTTTGTTGTTTTCTAACAACTGTAGTCTAACATAACTTACCAAAAACAACAAAAAGGAAACTGATCTAAGCAATAAAGTCTCAGCCTAGCCGACCTAGGGAACTCAACACAAACACGCCCAGTTCGACAAGCCCAAATCGACTCGACTCAACTTAGTCCAGGCCTGGTGAGCAAGAGACTGATACCATACTGTGATTACAGTAGTCAGAACGCAAGTAGAAACTGGTACGAATGGAAACAACGTCACAACACGAGCTTGCGTGGAGATGGCAAAATGATGATTACCTCCCTTTATCTATGAGGCATGGGCTTGAATGGAGCCATCGTTGTTCATTTTCGGTTTGCAAAAGGCCGCACGCCACAGTTAGGTGTTTTGCACCAAATCACCGTACAATCCTGTATAGAATGAGCAGTTTGAGACGATCCGGAATTTTGATGTTCAATCTGATTACAGATCAAATGACCATTCCCCAACTAAATATTTCACTTTGTTTCAAAGGATCTCTTCATATGATATCATTCATCAACTAGAAATACGACGAGCTATTCCTTACCGGAAGTCCACCTTTTCGGCCTTCACGCTCAGCCAGTGACCTGTCTTTGTGACCTGGTGGTCTCCCCTAAATAGTCCCACTTCCCTTCATTTTGGGCCCTGGTCGTCTGCTTGGAACCATCTGTTACCCGCACCTGTATAGACAATCCTCCTTCAGACACACTAGAATCCTCAAACAATCTAATTGCGGCCCGTCTGTGTGTTGATTGAACAGCAATCTGCATTTTTAAAAACCGTTCTATCAAATTTCACAGCAGAGAGCAAGAATAAAAAAAAAAGAAGGGGGGGGGGGGGGGGGGGGGGGGACCGCGAGTAGTCAGTTGATGAAGGGGGACTGGCTGAAAAATGGATGGATGGACATCTGTGTCATGTGGTGAAATGGTGGGTAGTCGGAAATGCTGATTCAGTCACACTCTCTCTCACACACACACACACACACACACACAACACACACACCACACACCACACACCACACAACACACACACACACACACACGCATGCAGGCACGCACGCACGCACGCACACACACACACACACACACACACACACACACACACACCACATCACACACACACACACATGGACGTCTTGCATCACTTTGCTAGCGCGCACTTTTCAGTCTGTAGGCATGTGAGGGGAGATAAATCAGGGGATCCTGAGAGATTCAACGTCTCGTGCGTCTCTTATTTCCCTTGACACATGTTTGGACATTGCGTCTGTGACAGGAAAAGGCCCAGTGTGCCGTCAGATCCCCCTTGCTGTAGGAGTCTTCACACTGTTTGTGTAAGATTACTCCAAAATTTGTTTCCATGTTATGGTCTTGCTTTTCTATGGGTCTGTATTTTGGGGGTAAGAGGAATATGCCTTTATGGGTGACCTTATTTGTGGCCTTTGTAATGAAAGTAGAAAACAAAACGGAACAAAAACAATCACAACAAACTTTTTTTTCTAGATTTGACCTTTTATGTAATCACTTAGTTCCACAAAGTTTTCACAAATCAAATCGCGGTTGTGTGTCCAGTTTGTGGTGTGCACAATAATACACTTCCATGCACAAGTTCCAAGTTGAGTCTCTTGGTGAATTCTTACCACTGACTACCAATCAATCATATTGATCAATCATGCCACTTTACAACACTCACAATCAGTCATCATAATTCCCATTACAATGTCAACGTTGTGCCATTTCACTCCAGTCTGTGGTAATCTTTAGCACATACATCAACTTTTCTTACTCTTCACTTCAGTCAGTGGTCATTACATAGGTCAACTTTATAACGCTTCACTTCCGTCAGTGGTCATTTGCCATCTCATCATGTTATTTCATAGCACTTCGCTTCAATCAGGCTGGTCGTCTCCATTGCATATGCCAACTATATAACAATCCAGTTAGTGGTCATCTCTCACTACATTTGTCAACTACATCGACACAACAAGCTTCAGCTTAC